>PVJC01017130.1:0-32870 GCA_004026665.1 Murina feae
CTGTTCCTTTAAGGCGGCCTTCTAACTACTAAGGAAGCCTCCTCTCTGCCTCACCTCGCAGCGTCTATAATGAAACAATTGTTACTTTTACTGGTTAGGCCCGGGCTGCTCTTTCCTTCAGCTCCCGAGGATTCTATGATTGTTACATTGTTTCAAAGGTGTGTTTTGCTAGAGCCAGTTTAAGCGGAGCTGAGCTGAGTGGGCACAGCTTCACTTTCGCTCCTGCCACAATGGAAACTGTCGTTTACTCAGGTCCATGAGTGGCGGCCGCCATGTTGGCTGGGCTAATTTGCATACAGCCGCTCTGATTGGCTGGTGGGCGTGGCTTACCCTGTCTCGGAGAAACAGTTAATTTTACTATTTCGCTTTTATTTGTTTAGATATCTATCTATCTATCTATATATATAGATATATAGTTTTTTTTTAGTGTTAACATTCCTAAAAAATAATGGCTATTTAAATAATCAGTTTCCTGAATATAATGAACCTAAACTGATGAATAAAAATAGACCCAGAGATACAGACCAGTCAAACCTCAGAGGGAAGGGTGTGTGTGTGTGTGTGTGTGTGTGTGTGTGTGTGTGTAAGAGATCAACCAAAGGACTTTTATGCATGCATATAAACAAAACCAATGGACACAGACAGTAGGGGAGAGGGTAAGGTCATGTGCTAGGGAATGGGAGCAGCTGGGGAGAGGTCAATGGGGGGAAAAAGGAGACATGTGTAATACTTTCAACAATAAAGAGTTTAAATAAAGTAAAAAAATCAGTTTCTTGTAAGTAGATGGATGATTCCCCCAACCTGCTTGTGGCATTGCCCTTAGGGGCCAGAAAGGTGCCATAAAGCCCTGAAACAAACTAAGTGCAAAACCAGATACACACACACTCTCCAAAATTGAAAAAGTTCAACCCAAACAAAAGCGCCTGCCACTCTGACCTAATTTCAAATGAATATTAATATTAACTTAATTCTCTGTTACCCCCAGCTTTAGATCACTGCTAGGCACAGAACAAGTACTAATAACTACTGAAAGAATGAATGCATTGGAATGAATGGCTTAAGAGACATTTGTTTCCCTTAATCTCCCTAGAGACGCTGCTATATCTTACCAATGTGTTATACAAACTGATGTCCACTTCCAGACCACTTCTCAAATGATAGAACTTTACAATTGGCACCTTTGCTGTTGTAATAGGCAAGATGTTTCTCAGACCTAGATTGAAACAAGAGAGTGTCATTAAATATAGTTGGGCACAGAAGCGCTTATGTGAACACAGGAGGCCCGGTGCACGGATTTGTGCACCAGTGGGGTCCCTCAGCCTGATCTGCTCCCTCTTGCACTCCAGAACTCCTTGGGGGATGTAGCAATGCGTGAAGCAGCAGTAGGCCAGGGAGGAGCCCGAGCTGGGGCTGGGCAAAGCTTGCGCTCATCCCAGCCCCAATGCACCTGCCACCAGCTTGGTAGCACTGCCATGGAGGTGGGAGAGGCACCCACCGCTGCATCTGCACTCGCTAGCAGTGAGCCTGACTTCTGGCTAAGCGCTCCTGCTGTGGGAACACAATGACCACCAGGGGGCAGCTCCTGAGTTGAATGTATGCCCCCTGGAAGTCAGTGCACGTCATAGCGACCAGTCATAACAAATGCTTACGCTTTTATATATAGACTAGGGGCCCCGTGTACGAAATTCGTGCACGGGAGGCAGTCCCTCAGCCCAACCTGCACCCTCTCCAATATGGAGTTCTTGGGGACTCTCACAATCCAGGGGGCAAGCCAGCCATGAGCCCGGCATCTGGCACCTGTTGGTTAGCTGCTAACCTGCCTACCTGCCTAACCACTCTGCCTGCCTGCCTGATCCCCTAACTGCCCTTCCCTGCTGGCCTGGTCACCCCTATTAGCTTTCTTTTTTAATCTTATCCCCTTCATGCACAATTGTATTTGACTTCCTTATTGGCTTCTTCCTCTCACACAATTCTTCTCCTTTATATAACACTTTTCCTACTGACTCATCATTTAAAAACTTTTCTTTCCTCCTTATTTCCTACTTCTGTTCCATCATCCTTCTTCCCATTTTTCTACTACCCTCCTTCTCTTCCCACATTCCTTCTTTCCTTTATCTTTACCCCTGCCCACCCTCCCCTTTTCCTTCCTTCCCACCTTAAATTTTTTCCTCACTTCCTCCCTCTGACCTGCTTTGCTCCCTCCCTCATTCCTTCCTTCTTCCCATTCTCCTTTTAAGCTCTACCAACTCCCCTTTTATAACTTTTCTTCCCTCCTTTTTTCTCTCATCCTACCTTTGCCATACATTCTTTTCTACTTACTTCCACTGTTTTAATACCTATCTATCTACTTGCCTAATTATCCACTATCATTTATCTTTCTTTCTTTTCTGACTTCTACTTTTAAAATTTGTCCCCAGTACACAACTATACTTGGTCTTTATTATAGATCCTACAGTTCACTCATACATCCTCTTTTTTTTAACACTGCTGTCCACTGATTCTTTTATAAAGTTCTTCCCTCCATCTGTTCCACCCCTCCCCCACCTGGTTACTTCCCCCCAAACTCTCCCTGGCTGATGCTCCCTCCATCTGCTCCCTGCCCATCTCTCCCTCTCCTGGCTCCTGGGATTTCAACCCAGCTCTGAAGGGAGACAGGGGCCTCTCACAGGAGACCCCTGCCTGGAACCGATCAGAGGCCCTCGCTGGGGCCTGGATGGCTGGCTCCCGGCCTTGTGGCTGGGGCCTGGGAATTGACCGACTGTAGGCTAAGCCTCCGCATGTGCTTGCCCCCGCGATCGGTCTATTACTAGGCCCCATGCGCAGGGGCAGGGGCTTGCCTGGCCGGCTCCTGGCCCTGCAGCTGCCGCCGCCGCCTGGAACTGACCGCAGGGGCATGCACACACAGAGGCTTCACGTGTGCGTGCCCCTGCGATCAGTCTATTTCCAGGCCTTAGCCTCGGGGCCTGCTTGCTCTGCCCTGCTGGACCCCGGTGTGTGGTGGGTCTCTGCCATCTTGGCTGGGCTAATTTGCATACAGTTGCTCTGATTGGCTGGTGGGTGTGCCTTAGGCATCCTGAAGGGACGGTTAATTTTAATATTACGCTTTTATTAGATTAGATGGCAATAAGAATGTAAACTTAACCTTATTGTTATTGTCACTTTACAGATGAGTAACTGAGTGCTAATAATGAGGTTGAATGACTTTCTGAGATCACATAGCCAGCAAGTGGGGGAGCCAAGATTTAAAACCAAGAGAGTATGATTCCAGACCCCCTAACTTCTCTGCTATACTGCCTCTAAAGTAGACAGCCTTTTCTCCACCTGCTTCCCAGTTCAGAACTTGACACTATTAACCTTAATGGCACTTATAAGCCCATCCCCTAGGTCTTATTCACAGCACATCCTGGTTTTATTCCAATGGCTCCTTTTTCCACTGAAATTTCTACACACAGAAATTAGAGTGTAGTCCTCAGCTTCTCTCAAACAACAATTCCCTTGGCCTCTTTTCTCTTTCTTGGCTTCTCTACTTCTCTCTTTAAGGCTTTCAATGCAAAACTTCTATTTTGTTCTATAACCCTGATGACAATTCCATATTTTTAGTTTCTTACTACAGTGCTACCTCTTGGAGATTATAACTTCATGGCAAACTAAACACCTCCACACTGGTGTTCTCTGCAAATATTCCCATTTCCCAAGTACCCAGACATCAGACCGAACCCTTACTTATTTCCTACTTGTAGGTACCGAATTTAAGAAATTTTGTTTTGGAATCTCTGATCTTCTTTTCCTTTTTGGACCATTTGGACCTGGATGTCTTCCTGCTCTGTCCTTGGGTTATACCCTCCAACAGAGACTATGCTAGTTGCCTAAAAAGTTCAAGTTATGCTTTTATTGAGTTCTCTCCTGAAGAAACTTCGGTGGCTTCTTAATATCTACAGACTTTACCTTATCTCCTCATAGTTTCCATTTGAAAGTCCTCTCTAAATGTATCAATCTTCTCCCTGTTCTTCAAAATATACTACACTCCATTCTAAGGAAAGACTTCTCTTCCTATTCTTTTCAAATCATATTCATTATCATTTGAGATCAGAACAAGCCCATCTTTTCCACAAACCTCCCCTATGCAACGATTTCCCACTCTCTCCTCAGAAGTTAATACTTATTAATATTAAGAAGACACCAATTCCGCAAATATATATATGCCATGATGCTGTTTTATCAGTATTAAATTCTAACTATGCAAAATACTAATAAAAAGATGAAAATATCCCTAACTGGTTTGGCTCAGTGAATAGAGCATAGATAGGCCTGAGGACTAAAGGGTCCCAGGTTTGATTCTGGTCAAGGGCACATGCCCAGGTTGTAGGCTCAATCCCTAGTAGGGGGCGTGCAGGAGGCAGCCAATCAATGATTCTCTCTCATCATTGATGTTTCTCTCTCTCTCTCTCTCTCTCTCTCTCTCTCTCTCTCCCCCCCCCCTTCCTCTCTGAATATAATAATAATTTTTTTAAAAAGGGCTGGTCTTTATATAAAAAAAAAGACGAAAATATTTTCAAGACTCCCTTCCTCTCTCTCTCTGCATGTGCCCTCTTCCTTTAAGTGTGTTTCTTTCTTTACTTTTCCTAAGCTCCAACGGCCATTATTTTGCCTCTGTAGCTTATTTCCTGAGCCCATGCAGCCCAGCTAGTTCACTTCCTCCACGGCTCATTTCCACCTCTGTGATTTTCTAAATAAACTTTTGCTTGTAAATAAATAAATCTCTATCTATATTTAGAAAAAATTTATAGAGATACCTGAATGTTTTTTGAGGACTCTGGCCAATTCTTCAATAGTTCTTATACAGTCCAACCCCTGTAACAAAAATGGCATAAAGTACTGAACCAAAAATGGAAGATATGTTTCTAATCTAGTTATAAATAGTTTCTATTACCTTCAGAAATAATGAAATTAATTTCAACTCATTTTTTTCCCTTTTAGGTGAGCATTAATTTCTATACATAGCAAATATCCTAAAGATACGCCCCCTCCGCCCCCTGGCTTACAGTCTACTTAATTGCATTTGGAGGCTCAACAGAAGCTGAAATTGGAGCCTCCAGAAAAGTCTCTGAACCAGCGAGGACCTCCATTTTTCCCTCTGGGTAATTATGTCATCAAGCCAACATAAGTAAGAGGGAGCTTCTATGCCCTAATTCATTCTGGGTAGTCCTTCATTATTGTTTCATTGAGAGCTGATGAACTGCTGTGGAGAGTGATTAAGCTCTGATTATTTTTCCATAGGCTAGACAAAAATATAATGTACAAAATGAAAGTCATGCAGTAAATATGAATATTTCTAATAGATTATGCTTAAAAATATTTTGGCTGACCCTTTCCAACACTGGTCTTTTTGAAGGTTATATATGTCCCACACATGATACACTGAAATTTTATTTTAGAAATGCCTTCAAAACTAGTTTATAAATCATTGTAAAAATCTCATCTTGATGATGTACATTAAGGTCATTCTATGTATCGATCCCAGTATTACTTATCTACCTAATTCAGCAAAGTTGGGCTAGATAACTTTGCTCTTTTCCCAAATCAGATATATCCTCAGACTTGAAACTAAGAAAAGGCAACAGCAGCATCACTCATGTGGATATAGTATTTGCACTACTGCTAAAAAATCTTTTTAAGAGTAGGGATTTGGTACTTGTCAGATTTTACACCTTTTCACAGTATTTTTATTTCATCTTCACCAGAGCTGGCTAACCTTTTGTTTTGTGGATCTTATGATCTGTTGCAACTACTCAGTTCTGCAGTTAGAGTGAAAGTGGCAGTAGAGTATACATAACTGAAGGGGTGTGGCTATGTTCTAATGACACTGTATTTACAAAACAGGCAGAGGGCAGAATTTAGCCCGTGGACCACATTGTTTGCCGACTCCTGACATACATGATCCACGCTGATGTGCGTTAACAATCTCCTGAAGCAAAAGGACCAGAATTACCATTTCCATTTTGTAGATTATCAACCAAAGACCACATGTATAGGGACTGATAAAACCAAGTTTGTCTTGAATCTAGGTCACTGGACTACAAGTTCAGTACTCTTATCATTATACCACATTACTGCCTGCTAATCTAAGCCTAGCTGCTATGCCAGTGGGACACTGGAGAGGCTGGCTTGGCTTTCTAGAATTCGCTGAAATTGTTTTCAAATTCACTTTATTCCAGGTTGAAAGTATAAGACTTTCTAACCCTTATATCCACTCTAAACTTCTTACTATATTTGGCCAGACAGACTGTGTCCTGATAAATTTGGAGAACACCAAGCTATACTGTCAGTCAAAGTTATCAAATCACACTGCCACAGCAAATGGAAGTTTATGTGGTCACTGTACCTCAGCAGTTTCAAGTCCATTAATTGTCATACAGACGTCAAGATCACTCTGTTTGAACCCAAATCCATTTTTGGAGGAGCCAAACAAGCTCAATTTAGTTCCTGTTAGGGATATATGAAAAGTAATAACTAATTACCTGATTACATTTGCTTTTGGATCAAAAGGTCCCTCTCATAAATCAAAATACCCAGTTAACTATCCTTTATTGATCACCTAATTATGTCTTTATTAATCAGTCATTTATTATATTTTTTTCTCAAACTTTACCTTAAATAAATACAAGTTGTACATGGCATGAAAAATTACCAAGTACCACTTTATTCTCAAATGCAAGGATATTGCCTGGTCAGTGTGGCTCAGTCATTGAGTGTTGACCTATAAACCAGAAGGTCATGGTTCAATTCCTGGTTAGGGCACATTCCCAGGTTGCAGGCTCGATCCCCAGTGTGGGGTATGCAGGAGGCAGTGATCAAAGATTATCTCTCATCATTGATGTTTCTATCTCCCTTTCCCTCTCCCTTCCTGAAATCAATAAAATAAATAAAAGAAATAAAAAAAAAAGTAAGAACATTTTGAGGAAAATGTGGATCTCCTAAACATATTTAATACTGTAAGTTTACTACTTTCTAAATAAATTGACTTTTTAGAGGTGTGAACTTTGACTCTAAACATAGTCCTCAATGAAATTCAGTTCATGGCATCTACTAAGAGAAATCCTACATGGCAGCTGTCTTCTCTGTTGGGAAGCTAAAGACTGAGCCGACCAATGGCCACCCTGGGAATGCCACGCACTGTAGCAATGTTCCCATCACTGCAAGATTAAGTTTTCTTTCTCAAAATTAACATGACTGTGACACATGGACGCTTTCTAAAGGAAGGTCACGCTACCATTCTTTTCTTAAAGGTAAAAAGTTAGTTACCTGGAAACTCCTGTCTTATGAAACTTTCTAAGTTTTGCCGAATATGTTCACGAGCTTGATCTTCTAAAATAGTTGGAGAAAAATCCTCTGTTTAAAATAAAGAAACAAAGATGTTCACATTCCCTGAAAACTGTATTTTTAATAAAATGAAATCTAACAGGCTTACAGAAAAAACACACCCTAAATTTTGTGTTTTCTCAGTAGAAAGCTTGTAAAATAAAGAAGATGCCTTTAAAAAAAGGTTCTATCACCAAGAACTGCTTCTGAAATGGAAACTAACCTGAGAAGTACTGTGTTTCAGAGACCCACGGTTCTCCAAAGGGCAGCCTTCAGGAAACTCTTCCAGAGGGCGCACACAAAAGTTTGTGAGTGTCCAGATTATTATGACCACCTGATTTTTGTAGGCAAATAAGCTATAATTTTGCACTGAAGTTGCCAAAGGGCCAGACCATTATAAATAGGGAAGCAGGTTGTTTACCACGACCGAAGTGATTTTTCTGAGGATATGGGTAAACAACGCGATTTAACAGCCTTTGAACGTGAGATATATATATAAAGATAAATACACACACACACACAAATAAAAGAAATATGCAAATTGACCGTTCCTCTGCTACACCCACCAGCCAGAGTTAGTATGCAAATTAACACAACAAAGATGGCGGTTAATTTGCATATAGAGGCGGAGTAAAGACTGAAGACAGCACAGAAGGAAGCCAAGTGCTGCAGAAGAAAGCGAAGCTGCAGAGAAGCAAGCAGAGCAGCAGAGATGGGAGATCCCTTCGCTCCCTTCTCTGCTTCACTCTGGCTGCAGGAAGCCCTATTCTTGCAGGAATAGGCCTGAGGAAGCCCTATTCTTGCAGGAATCTTCCTGCAATAGGCCTCTAGTATATATATATCCTATATAATAAAAGGGTAATACGCAAAATGACCCTAACAGCAGAACCACTGGGAATGACTGGTTACTATGACACACACTGACCACTAGGGGACAGACACTCAATGCAGGAGCTGCTCCCTGGTGGTCAAAGCGCTTCCACAGGGGGAGCTCTGCTCAGCCACAAGCCAGGCTGATAGCTGCCAGTATAGCTGTGGTGGTGGGAGCCTCTTCTGCCTCCTCAGCAGTGCTAAGGATGTCTGACTGCAGCTTAGGCCTGCTCCCTGCTGGCAAGTGGACATCCCTGGAAGGATCCCAGGCTGCCAGAGGAATGCTAGCTTAGGCCCAATCCCCTAGGGAGCAGGCCTAAGCCAGCAGGTAGACATCTCCTGAGGGGTTTCAGACTGGGAGAGGTCAACAGGCAGGGCTGAGGGACCCCAAGTGCACAAACTTTTGTGCACCAGGCCTCTAGTATATACACTGAGTGGCCAGATTATTATGACCACCTGACATCTGTAGGCAAATTAGCCATACACTGCATTGTATGGGATATGGAAGCTAAAGGCCTGTTCGAACACCTTTGATGTCTGCAGTTCACAAGATAAAATGTCTCCAATCCGCACAAGAACACAAGACTGGACAGTCAAGCATTGGAAAACAGTCATGTGGTCCGATGAATCACGTTTCCAATTGCATCATGCAGATGGCAGAGTGAGAATTTGCTGGAAACAGCATGAAAGCATGCACCTCACATGCATGAGTGCAACCCTTCAAGCTGGTGGGGGCAGTGTTATGGTTTGGGACATGTTTTCCTGGCATGATTTGGGCCCTTTAATTCATGTGGAACAACGTCTGAATAGCACAACATACCAAAGTATCATTGCTGATCAAGTTCATCCTATCATGTTGATGGTTATCCCAATGGAGATGGCTCTTACAACACGACAGTGCGCCATGCCATGGTGCTCGTATTCTGCAGGAGTGCTTTCAAGACCATGAGGGAGACTTTACCTTGCTTAGGTGGCTCCCTCAATCACCAGATCTCAATCCAATTGAGCATTTGTGGGACAAAGTTAAAAGAGCCATCAGGCAACTGGTTCCACAACCACCAAATCTCACAAAACTAGACAGTGCTATTCATCAGGCATGGTGTCAGATTCCTCGCATCACCTTTCAACATCTCATGGAGTCAATGCCAAGAAGAATCACCGTAGTATTGAAGGTAAAATGTGGCCCAACGAAGGACTTTTGGGGTGGTCCTAATAATCTGGCCACTCAGTGTATATATATATGTATATCCCATGTTCAAAGGCTGTTAAATCATGTTGTTTACTCATATCTTCAGAAAAAAATCACTTCTTTCGTGGTGGACAACCTGCTTCCCTATTTATAATGGCCTGGCTCTCTAGCAACTTCAACGCAAAATTAAAGCTAATTTGCTTACAAATGTCAGGTGGTTATCCTGACCACTCCACGTATATATATTTAAGGAGGACCTACAATTTCCTTTTATAGGTTATAAACTCCAAAAAGGCTTAAAAAGTAAATCACTTGTTAAGAATGGTCATCTTTTAGCACACAGACACCTCAAGATGTAGCACCATGATGCTTTCAGTTCTTCTCTAAATAGCTGCATCCCTTTCCTTTAAAAGATTCCTCTTAGTAGAAATTTAAACCTCTGCATACCAGTGTGTTCCAAAACCAATGTTTCTTAAAGTGCTCTTATGCAGGCTATTAATTAGTGTTAACCAAAAGTAATCTATGCTCAATTTTGGAAAATGGGATTAAAGAGTTAAATAAATTCTTTACCATAACACTTTTCAAAAGCCTTTATTATGCTACTGTGCCCTGTGATCTCTGAGGGAACAGTAAGTAGTTATTCCCTATTTGACCCGTGGAATACTTTTTATCACAAAACTAGAGGCCCAGTGCACGAATTCGTGAATGGGTGGAGTCCCTTGGCCTGGCCAGTGATCAGGGTTAATAGGGGCTGATTGGGACAGGCCGGCCAGCTGGGGGAAGGGACTGTGTGAGGTTGGCTGTGGGAGCGCACTGACCACTAGGGGGCAGCTCCTGCATTGAAGCGTCTGCCCTCTGGTGGTCAATGCATGTCATAGGACTGGCCGGTCGTCTGGTTGTAACAGTTGCCTAGGCTTTTATATATATAGACACTATTAATTGTACCTAGAAACACATTTCAAGAAATTCCACTTGGGAAATGATAGTACTTTAATCTTAAGCCTTTAAAGATCCTTCTTCCTGTCTTTAGCAATTATTTATTATGTGTCCCAAATGGAACAGGATACAAAGAGCAATGAATACAATGGGGAATGGAACAGACTTAGTTCCTATAAAGAAGCTACGTTAGTGATTCAGGTGGATCTTGAGAAAACATAAATTTAACAAACCAAAAGAAATGTTAACAACTTACTATAACACTGGATACAAACTTGATCTAGGATATTTGTAAATTTGGGTGTCAATGGTGGCAAAGGTTCCAGCTGGATTCTTTTGAAGTCTTCAGGGCAGTCCTTCTTTAGATGACCCTCTCGTTTGCATAAACTGCACACTACTGTAGGAGACTGCAGGAGGAGGGCAAAGAAAAACAAGACTTAAGATAAAACTTTATTTGCCAAATAAAGGAGCCCTAAATCTTTTTGTTTAAGTACACAGTCTACTCTTCACATTCCACAGGAATCCTTCTATATAATAAAAGCCTAATATGCTAAGTGTCCGGTCGTCTGGTCGTCCATTCAACCAATCAAAGCATAATATGCTAATGATAATGGTAAGGCCACTCAACTGCTCGTTATGATGTGCACTGACCACCAGGGGACAGATGCTCTGACCAGTAGGTTAGCTTGCTGCTGGGGTCCTGCCGATTGGGACAGAGCAAGACAGGCTAGACATGCCCTGGAGCCCTCCAGTGGTCCCTCCCTGGTTGGCCAACCTCTTGCGTCCCTCCCTGGCCCTGTGCACCGGTGGGGTCCCTCAGCCTGGCCTGAACTCTCACAATACGGGACCCCTTGGGGGATGTTGGAGAGATGGTTTCAGCCCTATCCCACAGGCCAGGCCGAGGGACCCCACTGGTGCATGAATTCATGCACCGGGCCTCTAGTGAAAATATAAAGTGCAGCCATTCCACGCTGAGATGAGGATACCCGGATGGCATACTCAGGAGGAAAGGCAGTTATTTTCACTACCAATAGCATTCCCTTTCTCTTGTGCAAATTCCCATGAGACTATGGAGGAAAGTGGACCAGTACTGGAGTTATAGACCAACTTATTAACCACTATCAAAACGGGGAGTGCCCTGTTCCAGTATATAAAATTGTAATCATGTGCATTACAACTGTTTCAAGTCTCCCAGTTCTATGTCTAAGACTGGCACTGATTACTTACCTTGCCTTTGGTGAAGATGAGCTTACTAAATTCATAGAAGTTAGATGGGTCCATGGTTGAATTTTCTTCACATACATTTTTCTCCTTAAGACTGATTTTATTCAGTTCTGTTAGTAGAGCTCCATCCACATCTTTTCCACATTCTTTCGAGTCTTCATACTTAGACTCGCCTACCTCCTCATCCTCTTCAGATAGGGCATCCTCATCCCCTGATCTGGTGTAGGCATTGTCCAACTCATCTTCATTAGCACCATTGTCCTCATCTTCTTTTCGGGTAATGCCCTCGTCCTCCTCCTCATCAGAGGGAATGACTCCTGAGGTCTGGCTCCTTCTTAAAGGGGCAAAGTGGCTTAGAGAGTCTTCTAGTTCATTAACACCTAAGCTTTCTTCATCAATATCTATGTCATTATCTAAAGTAGCAAATCCATCATAATCTTTAACTGTAGAGCTTTGGAAGCCTTTTACATTCAAAGTGCAATCTGTCTCAGCATTTCCTGTGCTACCTGAGGTGAGAGGCTCTCCACATTTGCTACTGCTTAAATCTTGAGCATCAGCGGCCAAAGGATGCTTGTCCTTCCTTCCAATTTTTTCTTTCTCTGCTTTACTTTCAGTTTCTCCATGGTGTACATTACCATCCTCATGATCATCACAACTAACTTCTACCTTGACACAATCTGTGGTTCCCAGGTGGATACTGATGTCTGTGCTTCCTGTTTCCTCTGCTGGTGGGCTTCCAAAGCTTTCAGCAGTCTCTTTAAGAGTAATTGGCTGTACTGGGCAGGTATTTGCAGTTGAACTGGGAGCACTGGGACTTTGAGCAACAACTGAGTTTTCGAGTTTATCATTTTTTGCTTGTAAATCTGGATCATGCTTTGCTACTTCTTTAGAATGTTCTGAACATGTAACAGAACTCAGAGGCTTTGGAAGGCTAGATTTTGTAATTTTGTGTGGAAGAGCAAAATATTTATATGTTGTTCTTAAACAATGAAGTATGTATTCAAAAACAGGTTGACTATTTAGGGTTCTTGCCACATTCCTTTTAACAGAGTAGGGATCTGGAATGAAAAAAAAAATCCATTGCATACACTTGTATTACAAGTTTTAAAAATTAGCCTGCTCTAGATAAAAACAGACAACAAATGAACAACTGTAAAATGCAGCATGTATCTTAACTATGCTTTTAAAAACTTGGGAGATGGGGAGTAAGAAGATTAGAGTTTAAGAATGAAAAGAAATGTTTTCTTAAATATATCTGTTCTATGAAGAGAACCCATTCTGTTCTGAATCAGTGTCCCTCCCCTATTTTGTTCTATGACTGTGGGGATAAAAAAGATGTCCTGAGTGTGGCTCTTGTGCCTGGAGAGTGAGGGCTTTCCACCAGGTTCTGCTAAGTGCTCTGCCTCCCCACTCAGCCAGGCTGTGTGGTTTGTACAGCTTACCTCCACTCTTCTGCCCTGGGAAGCCCCATCACTGAACTGGCTGGGCTGAATTCAGGGGCAAGAGGGAGGCACCAGGAGGAGACACCACTTCTCTCAATCTTTTCTCCTCCCCCTAGACTCCAGCAGGTTAGGCAATTGCCAGAAGAGCTGAGCCAGAGAAACTGCAGGGGAGGGTTTAAAAAGGTGAGACCCCTATGACTGTACAAAGAATTTATGCAAAATGCAAAAAAACCTCTCTTATGCAATATAAAGCTTGAAAAAAATCAAGCAAAAGTAAGAGAATTCCATTTAGAAGATTCTTTAAATTATTTAAAGGAGGAGAATTAAGATTTCTAGAGAGGTTTCAACCGCCTGACTTTGAAAAGCTGAGAAGAGCTGCTAGTCCATTTAATGAAGTCTATGGGGCACATCAGTGTGTCTTTTATTTTATTTTATTTATTTTTAATCCTCACCCGAGGATACGTTTTAGAGAAGGAAGGAGAAGAGAGGGGAGAGTAGGAAAGGAAGGAGGTAAGGAAAGACAGACAGACAAAGAGAGATGGGAAGAGCGAGAGAAAGATAGAGAGAGAGGGGAAAAAACCCATCATGTTGAGAGAGAAACATCGATCAGTTGCTTCTGACCAGGGACTGAAGCTGTGCCTAGGCATGTGCCCTGACTGGAAACCGAACCTGCAACCTTTTGGTGTAAGGGATGACACTCCAATCCACTGAGCCACCTGACCAGGGCCACATCGGTGTCTTTTAAACAATGTTTTCAATTAAATGAGCCTCATTAGTAAGTTCCAAATGTCACTGCAGACATTCCAAAAATAACTATCTTTTCTATGGTGAGGAATCTCACAAAGAATGCTTTTTGCATGAGAAAAAGTATTATCCTCAACGTCTGTAAAACTAAACAACATCAACAACTCATGAAATGACTCAATTAAAAAATCCAGAAATGAGGACATTAAAAGAAGAAAGGGGATTCATACATCACTTGGAGAAAACCTTTTAAGGGCTCAAGTTTTAAGCAATTTACAAAGAAAACAAGAACGCAGCCAGCCATTATTTAGTTGCTTAAGTAATTAAGATGCACTTATTGCTGCACTCAAGAAATACACTTCAAAACAAAAAGTCTGGTTACTTGTAATGACCACTGTAATGCATGCAAGATCCTATCTATTTCACTTTTGGGGTCAAGCCTACCTTACATGTAGGAACTGAAAAGACTGAAATAAAAAGCATGCTGTTAGACAGGTACCTTAAAAAACAAAAAGGAATGAAAGATAAACATTTTGGGATACCTTCGATGGCAATGCGCTTTTTGGGCCAATCCTTTGATTCACGAGATATCATTTCTTTGACTCGGATACTTATCACTAAATCAGCCAAATTAAATTCTAAAGCATAGAATCGAAGCAATTCCACCCAGAGTTGCCCAACTGGCACTGAAGGCTGGTGTTTTAAATCAAATATTAATGATACCTATTAATCGCAAAGAGAAAACACAGGTATTTCAGATGTCAGCACAATTTGAAAAAGCAGCATTCAAAAGCATGAAATGTTTAAAAATCTTAAAAACCTTAGCAAAGATATGCATTTGACAACCATTTAGATAAATCGCATTCTAGTTTTAATTTTGCTTGTAGAAAAATAGCATTCTTTCTCTACACTCCTGGGATTAGAGTATTTTAAAACCTTGTCATCATCATAGGAATAGACAGGCAAACTGTATGTAATCAGACAGTACTGCTAGTTTTGAAGTTTTAATGACAGGTGGAGAGAACTGTGCATCTATTCCATTGAGCTCTCCCTGTTTCTGCTGCTGGAGGACACCTTTACAATGTTACACACAGAAATGGGCGGCAGCTAAAAGCATAAAGCAAAGGGAAAATGCTCCACTCATTTGCTCTGAGAAGCTACTTAATTTCACTGAATCTGCCAGTGATCTTAAATTAATCTGAAAGTCAAATAACTATATGTCAGATATTATTGCTAGTTTTACATTCACAAACTCTTGACAAGTTTGAACACACTGTAATGTAATTAACTAGAAAGCACACAGGACTTAAGAGTAGGAAAAAAACATGTGTCCAATACTAATTCTGCCACTTCACAGTTAACTGCTCTGTGACTTAGCTTCTTCATTCTCATTTGGCAGTATAGCACAGTGGCTAAGAGAACTGGCTTTAGAATGAGACATGCTTAGGTTTGAATCCCGTTCCGCCATGTACTAGTTGTGTATGATCCTAGTCAAGGTATATAAGCTGTCTAAGCCTCAGTTTCCTCATGTGAACAATGGGGATCACAGTACCCACCTCATAGGGTTGTTGGGAGGACTGAGTGAGAGAGTGTCTGAAAAGAGCTTAGCACAGTGCCTGGCACACATGTTCAAAAAATGGTCGCTATCATTATCTGCAGAGTAGGGATGATACCACCTATAACACAGGATAGTTATGAGGATTAAATCAGAAACAAGGGAAAGCAGACGTGGTTGCTCTCTGTATTTTTTCACTTAGATAAAATCTTTAAGTACAAGAAATCCATTTATCACTGAAACATAAAGTCACAACTGTAAGATGCTGTTAAGACGTAATCTAGTTCAACTCCCATATGTTACAAGAGAAGAAACTGAAGCCAGAGAGTTTACATGACTTGTCAAAGGTCCCACTGCTTATCAGTGGCAGAATGAGAACGGTCTCCCATAGCAGTAGAGTGTTATTTCAATCACACCAAGCAATTTCGACAGTTAAGATATCCCTTTCAGAAGTGGCAGCATGATTACTCTCTCCAAATAGCATAAAAATGTAAAGGCATAGTCTTTAATTGGACTTACAGTAATAGCTTTTCCTTCTAAGGTATAAATTTGTTCTTGATTGCATTTATTATATCAAGCTTCAAAATAAGTGGTAGAGGATTTCAATAACTACTACATCTCAACCACGCAGGTTGACATCATCAGGTGGATTTACAAAGCAGACCTGGTTGAAAAAGGAAGTTGTCTAGGTCCCAAACTCTATACAGTTGAGGACACAAAGAAAACCCTCAGGAATTGAAAGCCTTATTAAATTTCACTACTTCATCTATATGCCTTATTCAGCATTACTAAGGATTTTTAAGCATCTCACTGAAATGACTTGGTAATACTGTACTATGGAACTTGAAGAGACCTTTCATATATCTAAACTAGTGGTATTTAAGCGGGTTTTTTGTTATTGTCATTGTTTTTTAAAGTAGAGAACACTTTCTTTTTTGGCACTGAGTTAAGCATTCTATAAATCAATGACCCTATGAGAGGGTACCAATATCATCCCCATTTATAGGTGAGGAAACTGGGGCCCACAGAAAGATTACGTCACTTGCTTAAGGACACACAAGCTAGGAAGTGGGAGAGCTGGGATACAAATACACATATTCTGGCTCCACAGCCTGTGCTCTTATCCACTATTGGAATCATAAATAGGACACAGATAAAAGTGTTGCTGTGCTGGTGACAGCAGAGGAAGACAAGTTCCCCTCCCCTTCCCATCCAGGATTATAGAAAGCAAACTGGAGTATCTATGATTCACCACGACCTCCTCTTTCCAGGCTTGGACTAGAAGAGTGACATGACCTATTGGTGTAAAGCTGGGATTAAAGTCCTGGTCTCAGAAGTAATTTGTGGATATTATTATCATGTCACCCCCAAGGATTATAAGGTTGTGGGGTATGCCCCAATTTGGGGCAAAATCCTATTCTTTTTTTTAAAGTATATTTTTATTGATTTCAGAGAGGAAAGGAAAGGAGATAGAAACATCAATGATGAGAGAACCATTGATCCACTGCCTCCTGCATGCCTCCCACTGGGATCAAGCCCACAACCTAGGCATGTGCCCTTGACCAGAATCAAACCTGGGACCCTTCAGTCCACAGGCTGACGCTCTATTCATTGAGCCAAACAGCCTAGGGCTGAAATCCTATTCTTATTACTAGTATAGTTATACTGCTCAGATTTTTGGTTGAAATTCAAATGGCAATTCTTTCTTTGTGCATAAATTTCCCTGCCCATCCCTAACTGTATGGAAACAAGTTCATATAATTACTCATTGTTATGTTAATAACCTGAGATTAATTTTTCATCTGTTTAAACCTCATAATACCATCATCTAAGACCTAAATACTTTGAGAATACGTAGGGCTTTAGTTCTGAATTCTCAGTATCTTTCACAGGGCCCTGCACACAGAACTACATCAGTAACTGTAAATTTAATGTGAATTTTACCTTTTCTCATTACGCATCTATTCAAAGGACTGCACAGACTAAGAAATGAAACATCAACGAAACAGTTAAGATAATTGAGGAAAGAAGAGAGAACTGATTAATGAACTCTACAATTAATGACAGAATTAAAAATAGATGGTAAAATTAAAAATAAGAGAGAACACACCTGTCCTGTTTTAACAGGTATTTTTTTTAGTGCCTCTTCTTTTGCTGTGTCAGCACCCCCTGTGGCATTATCAGTATATTCCCAGACCACAACATCTTTCTTAACATCTTTTAGGTTGAAGTTGCCTAGTTTATTCAAAGAGAATCCTTCAATCTAGAGAAAAATTAGACATACATTGTTATAAGGTAGAAACAATTTTATATCTATCAGAACACATTAATCCTCAAAGGAATGAAAAGATAACACACTATGGTTCATTAAAAATGTAAAAGTTATCAGTTATGAAATTTTTCTGAGATATTTATAAATTTAAAAAATATATTTTTTAGACTAAAAAATAAAGTTTTGATTTGCAAAATAAATAATTTTGTAAAATAACTCTTTAGTAGAGAAGGCAAAACAGCCCGGGCCAATGCCGTAAGTTCTGCAGTAAATCTGTCAGCTCCTGGGGTGGGAATAGGTATTAGAGGGTATGGGGAGTGGGGGGGATAAATGGTAATGGAAGGAGACTTGACCTAGGGTATGAACACACAATATAATATACAGACGATGTATTCTATAACTATACACCTGAAATTTATATAATGTTATTAACCAGTGTCACCTCAGTAAGTCCAATTTAAAAAAAGTGAGAGGAAAAAAAAATCTCAGCTCCCTCATGACTTTCTTTAGGTCTCAGATTTCTGTTTAAAGAGATAACACTAGACCCTCCCCTTCATGGATAGTTGTGACATGATTTCTGTTTAAAGAGATAACACTAGACCCTCCTTCATGGATAGTTGTGAAATGAAATAATAGAAATAAAGGATTCAGATACAGATATGGTATGGAGTAAATGTCAATAAATGTAAGAAATTGTTTCTATTCATATTGCTGAAGCAAAGTCTGGGCTCAAAAGGTCTAAGAAATGTGGACAAATCTGAACAGGTTTCTTTAGTGTATAATGGGATTTATCACAGCTTTGAAACAGGTTAATGTATATAATGAATGTGGAGTGGGGTGATGTGGTATACTATTTTCCAAATGTATTTCCATATCAAATGGACTACTTCTTCGGTTTTGCACAGTAATCCTGAGAGAGAGAGAGAGAGAGAGAGAGAGAGAGAGAGAGAGAGAGAGAAAGAGAGAGAGAGAGAAATCATGTTGCTCCTAGTTATAATGGTTCCTTCAAACTCAGGATGAATTCACAGCCGTTTCCAGGGCTGAGAGAGGGCCCACATAATCTGGCTCTTTGCTTCTTATCAGACCCATCTTCCTGGCTCACAGGTGATACCTGCTACTTCTGCTCGGAAGGAAGGTTCTTTCCCCCAACAATCAGGTAGCCCACTCTCCCTCAATGCACTCAGGCTCTGCTCAGGTATCTTTTTCTCTAAATAGATCCTTCCCTTTCACTTTCTGTCCTTCCCCCAGTTTATTTTTCCTCAGAGAAATTACTGCCACTTGATATGTACTTATTTACCCTTTTCACCTCACCGTATATATAAATTTGAGGACAAGGGTGTTGTTTTGTTCACTGCTCTAACTCTAGCACATAGAACAGTGCCCAACACAGGTAAATGCTCAGCAAGGACTTGCTAACTGACTGAAAGAGCAAACTACTCTTACAGAAAATACCAGGTGCAGTGACCGTTAGATTTATATTCTTAATATTTTTCTTTAATTCTGTGGCTTATGTTTTTGTTTTCTTGTTGGGTTTTGAAGAGTAAAACATTTCTAAAGAGTTTATCAATATTTTTGTCTATTGATGCAGCTTGCACTTTCAGTTTTCTACATAAGAAATCCTTGCCTATCCCCAGGCTGCAAAGATTTTTCTCCTAGGCTTTCTTCTGGGCATTTTATAGTTTTAACTATGCCATTTATGTCTCTGATTCATTTTGAGTTAATTTTGGGGTTTGTTGTAAGGCAAAGATTTAATGTTCATTTATGGATATCTAGTTTTTCCAAGATCAGTTATTGAAAAGAGTTTCCCCCAATGAATTGCTTATTTGCGGGAAGTCATTCAGATTTTCACAGACTTGGTTGTGACAGAAAGCGTTATCAACTAAGAATTGACTTGTTCTTTCTTTTTTCCCACCAGAGAAGAGCAGTCTAGCAAAGATACCTTCTCAAGGCCCTGAATTCTTTCATTTCAGTAATACAAACACAAAGAGAGCTCCCTTAGGCAACCTGGCACAAAGTGGACTGAAACTCCTTATTCAGGACATAGTTTATAAGGGGCTTATTCTGCTTTTGTCTTTATTCCTGGGTCGTGGCAGATAAAGGGTCCTGCTTAATTCTCAATCTATTAAGTAAAGAAAAAAATCTCCCCCCTCCTCATGTATCCATAGTAACTACTACTCTGGTAAATGTTCCTTAAATCATGAAAATTCTACATATGTTAAGAAGAAAGGTAGTTAAAATATCCAAATGTGCCAAAGTTAGCTTTTCACCAAATGAGAATTTTTATAAAGTAGACATAGACTTTATCAAGATAAATACCTTGGTATTAAAAGTGAGTTTAATTGTTCTTAAAGATAATACCAAAGTATTATTTAAGAGGTGATTACTAAGTTCTGCATCAATAGCAATTTTTATATCAAATTATAAAATTGTACCCAGAGACAGTGTATACCAAATGATAAATTTACTACAGGTTCACATTCTCTTGTTCGAAACCCTCAGGATCATATGTGTTTCACAAGTGTTTTCTTCAATTTAGAATAGTTCTCCCAGCAGAGGATAGAGCAGCATATTGTAAACAAATACATTAACATTTCAGCAGTTAAATATATGAATATTCACAAGAGGATAAATTCATGTCAATTCTGAGTAGGTTTTTAGATTTTGAAATTATGCACAGGTATTGTGTGGTCCTGTATAAAAATCAAAATTGAATATATAACCAAAAAAGTTTTATACCCATGATCCTAGATAAACAGGCAGAAGGGGTTCTTTCCTTTGCTGAAGAAAGAAAACTGTCATCAGGGCAAACACATACGGTGGCAAACCTCCTTCTTCAGGGCGATCTATACTGCAAAGCTACAAATGAGAGAAACGAGGATAAGCAATCTGTTATACAATTTGGTCTAAAACCTGTCACTTCTTTTCCCTGTATTACATAATTTACTCCGCAAACAAAACACCACAGTGACAAAACGTAAAGCCTCCTTATACTTTTGGAACAACCACATATTGTGGTTTTGAGTAACAGCTTTAACATTGTAATTTTGTTAACTGCATTTATTTGTAAAATATCCTAAAATACTATTTGCTATTTCATTTTTTTCACATCCAAAGTAATCCATTCCCTTGGTTAAAACATTTGTTAATGAAATAAAAATGATGGTTCGATTCCAAGTGGAAGCCCTCACCATCCTAACGTACTGCCTTGAAAATGCATGCTTTGACCACGTAAGTGATCCGGGGAGAGAATGTGGGCAGATTCATTAACACTAACAAAAACAACTTAAAAGCATGGTCTAGCCTGGCTAGTTGGTTGAGCGTTGTTCTGTGCACCAAAGGTTTGCTGGTTCAATTCCTAGTGAGGGCACATACAGAAGGCAACTGATTGATGTTTCTCTCTCTTTCCCTTCCTCTCTGTGTGTCATCAGGTGAGGATTAAAATAAAAATAAAAAGGATGGCCTATTTTTAGTGATAAAGCAGGAGGCAGCTTTCAAAGAATGGCATACTGTAATTATCAACTTACCCAGTTAAGAGTGGGGTACTGTCTGTTTAGCCTGGCCACAAGCCTCAGAACTATATGCATTGTTACTGCTATATGTTAATCAGTAAAGCTTTGGATTTTCTCTATAAAGCACCTGCAGAGCAACTAATTTTTATAGTCATGATGGGACCTTACATTTTGGGGCAATGTTAAATGCTCTACTGGCATTTTAATTGAGGTACTGTATTTAAAACATTATGAAAATGTAAGCAAGGCCAGATAGTGGCTTTAATTTTTTGGAGTCTCTGGGTATATTATTGGAAATGAAACTTTATCTCAAACTTTCCTGTGCCTTATAATCACCTCATAAAACTAGTTAAAATGTAAATTCTTGGGCCATATCTTCTGGGATTTGACTCACAAATCTGATTTATAGTATGCACTATAAATCTTTTGAGCAATACTACTATATTGTGAAACAGAAACAATGAATTTCTCTTTCTGTGCACATTGAAATTTCTGGTCCACCCTAGCTGGTTTGGCTCAGTGGACAGAGCATTGGCCTGTGGACTGGAGGGTCCCAGGTTCGATTCCAGTCAAGGGCACATGCCCGGGGTTATAGGCTTGATCCCTAGTAGGAGGTGGGCAGAAGGCAACCAATCAATGATTCTCTTTCATCAATGATGTATCTATCTCTCTCCCTTTCCCTTCCTCTGAGATCAATAAAATATATTTTAAAAAAATTTCTGTTCCAATATTCAGATGCCTATTCTCTTCGTGTTTATAAATATGCATCTAAACATTTAAGATTAAATTAACCATACAAAAATTAAAGCATATTGCTTATGCATACACAGAATATATTCACAAACTAAGCACTAGACCTACCTTTGCCCAGTACCTAAATGCAATCACCAAAGGAACCAGCTTTGGTTCTAGTTTTCCAAGGGCAGTTAAGTGATTTGTTGTCAGACAAGCATGTTCATTACCTGCACTCACTTTACAAAAAAGACCACTGGTGAGGGTCAGGGGTGAGGAGGGAAGGAAAAAGAGAAAAAGTGTTATATAGGTATCAGGTATCTTTCATGCCAACAACAAATTTACATTGATAATAAGTACTTATAAATGAAAGTATAAAAACCCCAAAACGCACTAAATCTTTATGAAGTGTGTTGTTTTATTTTTTTAATTAAAAAAAAAAGGGCAGCTGTCTTCTGAGTAAATTTTATTTTCAGAACTAAAAACTATGTACTTTCATATATTAAAACGATTTTGTGTGGAAATGAAAATAAGGGAATACTATAAAATGTTTCAAATGAGAGCATGAATTCTTATTTGTAAGTATAAAGGAGTGTTTTCCCAGAGTTGGAGAAATCTGCTTAGTAAACAATCATTACAGCCTATAAACCACCCACTACAGTACTGATAGTACCTTCAGATGGAGAAATACATGGGTGAAGCCACCTAATTGCTATTTGGCAGTACTAAAATGCTGCTAAAAAAGATGGCCTAAGGATAGCAGAGCAAGTAACTCATCAAGTTGTTTTTTACCAAGTTGAAATAGGTCAAAATGCTTCCTTCCTCTATTTTCTTTTTTAAAAATTTTATTCTTTTCAAAATAAAAGTTTCCTTTTGCATCAATTGCCAAAAGTATAGGGAGAAAGCTAGTAGTAAGCCTATGAATTTAAACACATAAGGACTCTATCATTCTAGAAATTAGCCATAAGATTTAGTGAAGTATAAAAAAAAGGTTTAGTGAAAAACATGTGCTTTTGGCAAGTTGCAAATATATAAACAGCTTAAAGAAACAGACCTTTTCTTTTCTTTGCACACCACCATTGGCACCCTAGCATGAAAATCTGCATCAACATCAATAAAAGAATCTGAGGAAAGAAGACAAAAATGTTAAGTAGGTTAATTATACTTTTGTTTAAGTAGAGAACTAGATAAAGTACAAATTCCAGTTGTGAATTATCTGCTCTGCTTTTTTCAAAACCATTATTAAGTAAAGCTCCAAGATGACTTGAAAAGGAAAAAGTATTATATTCAAGAATTAAGTAATCATGTTAATTTAAAAGCCTTATTTTGTAAAACTATGTTTGACTGAAAATGCCTATATTATTGAATTAGACTGTTTAAATGTTATATGAATAACATAATTAGAAGTATGGGTAGGCTATTCAAACAAAACTGCTGCAAACGTTTCTAAAATATCTGACGTAAAAAAATGTATTGACTAAAGCAAAAAAAATATGTTTATAGGTTTAATTCAACAAGCAGGATGGGAAAGACTAATTCAGTAGATAAGACAGTTGGATGAGACCTTTGGAAAGCATAAAAAGCCATTAAATCCCAAGCTGGACAACTGAAAAGTCTATCTGGGAACAACTGTTTGTTGATTCATTAATCAGGGTTGGGTCACACCTACTTGCCATTAGAAAGTATTAATTTAAACCACTGTGTAAAGCAGATTACCCTTTAGTTTTACCCACAAGAGTAAATTTTACATATTTTGTGTCTTTTTAGACTTGGTCTAAGGTTCATTTAACCTTTACAAATTGTGAATCATTATCAAGCTAAATAATGACTTCCGATTTTCAAAGTTTCAGAAATGATATATTCAAATGATAGACAAAAGAAACATTTAAAAGCAAAATGTAGAAAGAATCTGGCCTTACCACTGTTCTTTAAACATTCCTGAACAAGTAGGAGAACATCTGGCTGAGACATCTAGAAAATAGATCAATGAATACATCAAATTATCTGTAAGTACTTTTGCTTCACTGAGATGATATACAGTCATCTGAAATTATCCAAATTAGAAAGCACATTACCACCAGGTAAAGAAATTAATCATTATATTGGTCAGGGACAGAGAAATGAGCACCAAATGAGAATGAACATGGACAAAGGAGACCTACTACACAGTTAACTCCAAATTAACTAATTCCTGAGTTACTTAGCCTCTCAGCAAATCTTAAAAGTTGTGGCTAGAAGCTGACATAATGTGAACAATATTACCTCTTTCACTCTATGAGACTCAGTGAATATTTGCTAAATGAATGAATGAATCAAAACTGCTGTGCTGGTAAATTACTAATCATAATTTAAGGTTAAAAGAATAGTAAAATCTATTGGTCAGCTGACCATGGAGCACTAGCACCCGGGACAGCAAAGAATGAGGCTGTGAAATAGAACATCTGTGGGTGGAACCCAGGAATTTGTATTTAAACTAGCAACCCAGGTAAATTAAATGGGCACGAACCCTCTACGCACTGGGCTATGGTAACCACCAGTGGATAAATGGATGGATAAATGGATGGATAAATGGATAATCTACTAAAGTGCTTTCCAGTTTTAAAATTGACTCATCAAAAGTTTTTTGGAGTCATGTTTAAACCAAAAAGTTAGGTCAGGTGTGGTTCTTCAAAAGCATAATTATTTTTGAGTGGCTGGGGATAGTAGGAGGGAATAAAAAAAGAGCATAATTATTTTAATAAAGTAGGTGTATAAAAGAGGAAATCCAGAAGCAAATTAAGCTTTCAGGTCATGGAAGTTATATATCTACACTGCTTAACATCTAAAATTCTTTCCTGCACTGAAAAGTTGACTTTACCAAGGTAATTTAATCATTTCAACCTAAATAGTCCCATAAGGTTCACATGGTAAGAACACCAGTATCTGACTAATGGAAGATCCTATATTATTAAAGTGTAGTATGAAATTATCCCCTCAACTGGGAGTTCTTCCAGGAGTTCCACCAGGGGGTGGGCCAGCCGGGTGGAAGGGAAGGAGGTCCCAGCCGACAGTCAGCAGCTAGGGACCCTACCACTGCACGATTTTCATGCTCTGGGACTCTACTCTAAAGAATAAAGCAAGTATGAAAAACTGTATAGTAATTGAAATAATGCCCTAAAGCTGAAGACAGGCAAAAGAAAATAGAAATAGAAATTTTAGGAAAAAAAGCTGACACCATTACACTTAAAAGAATCTGCAAATCTCTAAACTATATTCATATTTGAAATACAGTTTACATTTGAAAAAAAGAATTTCCATACCACTCTATGAAAAGTCCAACATTTCGTTTTGTACTTACAATGGCTGGAAACTGAATGTCAATGTTTACATCCGAATTTTTGAAACCCAATTGGCTATAGGATGACCCATATAATCTTAGAGAACAATCTAAAAATAAAAGTAAATAAATAAATAAGGTAAAATTTCTGGAAAGTTGTAACAAAACACTGTTATTTCAGAAATAGGACCATCAATTAAAACTATACACAAAAGCAAAACACTATTCAAGTCTGGCATAAACAAAGAATAGCAAGGGTGACTCTTTGCTCTTTATTTTATTTTATTTTATTTTATTTTATTTTATTTAATAGGGAAGACTGCATTGACAGTGATTTAGCATCTGAGCTCCTCTTTTCAGTTGTAAACATATTTTTAAAATTCCTAAATTATTATTTCACATTTTGTGCAAAAAATACTACTTGCTATCATTTTTTATTTTTTTTTTAAATATATTTTATTGATTTTTTACATAGAGGAAGGGAGAGGGATAGAAAGTTAGAAACATCGATGAGAGAGAAACATCGATCAGCTGCCTCCTGCACACCCCCTACAGTGGATGTGCCCGCAACCCAGGTACATGCCCTTGACCGGAATCGAACCTGGGACCCTTGAGTCCACAGGCCGACGCTCTATCTATTGAGCCAAACCAGTTAGGGCTGCTATCATTTTTTAAATGTTTACATGTGAAAGTGAAAAAGAAATGGCTAACTTTGTTTTACATTTATAAACCTGATAGTATGCTAAAGAGTTAATGCAAACACTTCACCTTTAGAAAGGCCACATTAAGTGTAATTTACTGTAAAGATTTTGTTTCTCATAAACCAATAATCATAAAAATGACCTTCAGCATAAAGTTTTTCAATAGGAATACTCATATTATAAACAAAAAGCATTAAACATAATATAATCCTCTTAGGAAAACTTCTGAAAAATAATTATGTAACTGATATAATTTAAAACACTAGGCAACATGTGATTCACTTTTCAGAGAAAAGTGTGTATATGGCCTATATTTACCACTCAATGTTACCACTATTGTGGCAAACTTTTATCCGTTCTCATCAGGAAACTTTGTGGGTTTTTTCCCCCAGGTTAAGTCAAGTGATTTCTTTGGGCTTTAAAAGTTTCCCATGGAAAAAAAATACATTCAATTTTACAATGGAAGTCTATGGCAAAATACACCAAAATTATAAGTGACTTTTCAGAAACTATCCACAACATAAAGAATGAGGTCCCTATATAATGAAATGAGCAAATTCTCACCCTTTATTTTTATGAAAGCATGTATGAATATGAATGATACACTATATGTAATGATCTTACAGTGGAGCAAATGGTTCTATGGGTAATATGATAATAGTTAAAACAGTGATTTCAACCCTGTGTTTTAGAATCACTTGAGAAACATTCTAAAAAGTAGTTTTCCATGTCTCCACAGACATAATAGGAAGAATGAATTCAACAATACACAAAATCTCTTACAAATTAGTTTGCAAAGCTCATTTTAGGTATTTTAAAAGTCTATTAAGTGTGGTTAAATAGAACCTTTTTTGGGACACAGATACATGAAACTGACTCCAACATACTTCTCTGTATTTTAACTCAAAATATTATGTCAATTTAAATAGGTAGAAAGGTAAACAAATATATACACAAGAGTCCCATAGTGCCCCACGAACATGGGGCATCTAATTTCAAGTACATGCACATAATGAAATTCACAATGAAAACAGGTTTAATGACAATGCATGTAAAAGTCTTTGCTTCTTCAGATGAAGGCAGGAAAAAAACCAAAACAAGCAAAAAATGAAGATATGGCAAATCAATTTCTATTAGGTGAAACTTATCACAAGTAGGAAAAATGACTGAAGTACCTTTAGCTAGCTAAATAGAAAAACAAATCTAGAAAATACCTGGTAACTTGTGTTGGAACACATTTTCCATGATACGTTTAATTTCTAGTCTCTGTTCCAAGTTCTCATTGAGTAACCCAAACTCCTGTACAACTTTGTCAATGGCAATACCAATTGCATTTATCTGGGAGGGCGTAGGCGGGGGTAATGTAGTGAGCAACTCTTCCTCCTGTTTCTCCTTTTAAGATCAATGTTGAGATTAAAAAATGACACACATTTTTAACCTTCTACCATTTACCAAAACAACACTATAGAATATTCTTAGCCTTCCCTTTTACTTTAGCTATGTTAGTTTTCACGTTATCAAACATTTCTTCATGTACATAAAGTAATAATAGAGGGAAGGCAGGAATAAGAAAAAAGTGCTAAAAAAGAATATTAAAAACAGCAATGACAAATTATTTTATTACTGGCATAACAACATATACTTAAGTCTATCAATAACTTTGTTCATCTTCATAGTGTCCTTAAGGAAATTCATAAGACTACCCAGCAAACATGTCTGAGCAGCATAAAATATTTTGGATAAATTCAATAATATAGGTAGCAAAGTTATTAACGAGAGGAAAGTCACAAAGACAAGAAATAAAAACTGACAGGTAAACTTTTGTTTTGGTTACATTAAATTTACCTTAATGTTTTTCTTGTGCCTCTTCTCTTTGATATGCTTATGGGCAAATGCAATAGATTCAATGAAAACATCACAAAGTTTGCAGGTGTACTTTGCTGTAGGGTAGTTTCTTGGTCGCTATAATTTGAAGAGATTTATAGATATATAGCTTCAAAACTATAGGTCAACAAAAATTAGGCAGATGATTTTCCCTCCACTTTTAAAATTGTTAATATGTTACTGTCACTCTATCACTATCCTAATAGTCATTTTAATTTAAGTAATTCATTAAATCAAACTATCACTTGTAGCTTATAGTGCTTCAATACTAATAACCAAAGTAGGATATATAATTCATCAAAACACATATCCCCAATTACTAACACAGTTTAAACAAAACAAGGATTTTAACTAACAAATAGAAGATGTTACCCTTTTCAGCCTGTCAATGCAGTCCCTTTTCAATCGCTCCTCAGCCTGCTGTAAACCCAGGAGCTCCTTTGCTGAAAGCACAGACTCATCGATCACAGGGCCTTCCAAGTCCCCGTCCAGTTCACTTTCCCCATTTCTAGTCCTCCGTGGCTTCCTAGGTCTGGACTTCTGCATCTTGTCTTCTTAAGTTAGGGAAAAGATATTATTGGTGATATTAAATAACAGAACTGACTAAAAAGCAGAATTTTATAATTAATGAAATCGTGTAATATCTGAATGACAACTGAACACAGAGCATAAGGAAAGGGATAGGCATGGATAGAGTGTCTGAATACTCATTAAGCACCTCATCTAGATACATTAATCCATAGAAATAGGTGTGTTTTAAACTTAAAAGGAATTCTACTTCAATCATATAATTTGATTTTATCATCTTTTTGGTATACTGCTGAAAGTATCCTCTGAAGGTGAGTATACCTGTTGTAATATACCTAATACATCATCTAATATAATAAAAGAGTAATATGCAAATTGACCATCACCCGAGACACCTAAGCCATGCCCACCAGCTAAGCCACGCCTTCCAGCCAACCAGAGCGGCTGTATGCAAATTAGCCCAGCCAAGATGGAGGCTGGAAGCCATGGAGCTAGAGCAAACCAGAGGCTTCTGTTGCAACTGCCTGCCTAGGCTGTCTGAGCCTCTGCTCACAGCCATGCCCACCAGCCAATCAGAGCGGCTGTATGCAAATTAACCCAGCCAAGATGGAGGCTGGCAGGGCGGCTCTGCACTGGGAGCCTCCACGGCCAGCCGGCATAGCTGTGCCAGGTATGTCAGCTCAGTGGGGGGGGTCCGGCCTGGGGCCTCCTCAGGGCGTCCAGGAACGCCTGTCCTGGGTCCACTGCCTGGCTCTGCCCCAGGGGCCTCCTCGGGGGCATGCAGGAGCGCCCATCCAGGGTCCGCTACCTTCATCTGCCCTCTGGGGGCCTCCACAGGGCATGTGGGAGCGTCTGCTGCACAGTGTGGAGAATCCGAAGTCAGTCCGCTGCCCGGCTCCACCCCGGGTGTGTTCGCTCAGCAGCAGGGCCCCACCGAGGGATCCTGCACCAGCGTCCGCCCCTGGCTCGCCACCCAGCTCTGCGCCAGGTGTGTCCCCTCAGCGGTGGGGACCCACCAGGCGTGTGCAATCATGGGCGCCCTCCAGTGGGAAACGTCCAGGCCTGCACTCACCAGCCCTCCCACCCCACAGTGCATGAACCCTGAAGGGGCTGTGGGCAGCCTGAAAATGGCCCTCAACCCCTCACCGAGGCTGGCCAGGCATGCCAGCAGGTGGACATCTCCCCCGAGGTGTCCCAGACTGCAAAAGGGCACAGGCCGGGCTGAGGGACCCCCACCCCCAAGTGCACAAATTTTTGTGCACCGGGCCCCTAGTAATATATAATGTACATGAATCTACTATATTCTAGTATATTTGCAAGTATATCTGCTTTCTAATGAAAAATATCCACATCTGCTTTCATTTTCATAAGTGAACAATATCAACAGAGCACAGATGTACAATACATATATTTCCAAAGATCTCAGAAATCAAATACATTTTTATCTGAAGTGAAAATTCAGTCTTCACATAATTTCCCCCCCACATTAGTATCAAGAAGTTTAAGCCAAAATTTTATTTACTGAGGACAACTACTTCCCATCTTTACTTTCATTTTCACTTCTTCAATGGCATGCACATTGAATACATTTCAAAGGAAGAAACAATTAGCAGCTGAACTAAAACTTTTCTGAAAGTATAGACTAATTCACTTGTTTATAGACTGTGCTGTTAGTTCTACAATCCTTATAATAAAATGAATTTGTGACTTTAAAAAAAAAGTGTAACTTTTAACTTGTGAAACTAAAGGTGACTGTGGAATGGCTTTACAAAAAAATTGTCTTAAATAATTTTGATAACTTCCCTCAAGTTCTGAAAAAACGAAACTCTTAGTAACACATGCAATTAAAGTTAAATTCATTTCTCCAATTAAAATTGTGATAAATGGACTGAGTGACTTGAATGGAAATGGAGTTTCTAAATGGCTTACCAATAACTAGTCTGAAAACAGAAACCTGCAATGCCCTGCATAAGGCAATTACTGTCACGTTTCCACTGGAACTTATTACTTGTATAACAGCTACAATAAATTAGTTGATTGAAAAAAAATTCTGTCAGAAAAGGGAGATATAGGACCTTTTATTTTACAAAATCTACCTGCCAACAGTTCTAAAGGGAAATCAGCAAGCACTGTGTTCGAACTACCATAAGGTGAATATAGTGACATTCTGAAAACAGTTTCTGTACTACAGTAAGAGGCAATTAAACAAAATTAAATAAGTACTAGGACAAATACTGTGTTATTTTTAAAAGCAATCAACATAGACCAAACAAAATAGTAAAAAGTAGTCATTGGAAGAAAAAAATCAGTCTACATCATAGCACTTGCTTTTAAATACTTGCCCTACTCCCAATTAAAATATCAATCTTTTAAGGACAGTCCTTACTCTTGGTCTGCCTAAACTTTTGAAATAGGCACTTCTTTTACTTTAAAGGAATGTCTATTTTCATTTAATTTGCTTGTCATTACTAATTTAAAAAAACTGCATCTGATTTTAGTATTCAGGATGGAAGTTTCTCACTTAGGCAAACACTCATTAGAGATTTACACCAACATGTGCAATACCCATTAGGAAAAGTCCATATTAGTTCACAAAGCACTAATATAGAACCAAATTCTTTTTTAAATCCCTCCTCTCTCTTACTCACAAAGACTTCTAAATGTAACTATATTTGCTGTCATTTTCTAGAAAGAATGACTTCAATTTCCCTCCAGAGAACTCAATTAACTCCTTACTGTTTTTTACTACAGAGAAGTAGGTGGCTGCAGAAATTTTGTCTGATGCTGATAACAGCAGTTACCATTACAGAGTATTTTATTATGCAACAGATGCAATACAAGCAGTTTATATGGCATTGCCTCATTTAATCCCTACAGTGATCCTGTCATGGATGCTACAGTTACTCCCATTGTACAGATGGGGAAAATGCTGGTCCAGGAAAATAAGTGACTTGTGCAGAGACACATGACTAAGTCAAAGCAAAGGGATTTGAAACAGAGGTTAAAGCATGAAATTCTTAAATTCAGCCTTATAACAATATAGAAACTAAAAAGAATTAATTAAAATTCCTTCTTGCAGCATACTCATTCACAACTAGAACAGACCAATACTGATAAAGCAATATAACCTGAACCTCACAGGCCTGCGTAGTAAAAATGATCAAATAAAATCTAGCTGTTGGGAATTGGGAAAGCAAAGCTGGGTTTTACTAAAAAAATTCCCATAATTACTTAGACTACCTGGCTTAGCCCAAGTTTCTTGGTAATATGAATGAATTCTCTATATACAGTATTCTAAGTTCCCATATTTTACTTGCATATGAACCATTGTTCCATTCACAAAGGACATGTGTATTTGAGTGGATTTTTTCCAGCTAAGATTATTAATGGAACTGTCCCAAATACGATAACTTGCCAACCTAGGGTATTTGAAAGATGAAGTGTGAGTGCTAATGGAGAATTGAAAAATAGATATTAAAAACAAAGCAACTCGAGATAATTTCACTACATTTCCTCACATCTACTCTATAAAAGCGAAATATTAAAATTAACCGTTTCTCCGAGGCAGGGTAAGCCACGCCCACCAGCCAATCAGAGCGGCCGTATGCAAATTAGCCCAGCCAACATGGCGGCCGCCACTCACGGACCTGAGTAAACAGCCCTTTCCATTGCGGCAAGAGCGAAAGTGAAGCTGCGCCCGCTCAGCTCAGCTCCGATTAAACTGCCTCTAGCAAAACACAGATTTGAAACATTTGAAACAATATAACAATCATAGAATCCTCCGGAGCTGAAGGAAAGAGCAGCTCAGGCCTAACCAGTAAAAGTAACAATTGTTTCATTATAGACGCTGCGAGGTGAAGCAGAGGAGGCTTCGTTAGTTAGAAGGCCGCCTTAAAGGAACAGTGTATCAATTACAGAAGATAACCCCAGGCCTTCAAGGAACAGTATCAATTATAGGAGAAAAAACTCCAGAAACCTGCGTCCAGCCAGCCTTGCTGGGACATTGGGTCAATGGGAGCTGTGGGCAGCCTGAAAGCCCCTCATCCAGGCTGGTCAGGCACCCCAGCAGGTGGACATCCCCCGAGGAGTCCCAGACTGTGAGAGGGCACAGGCCAGGCTGAGGGACCTTCCGAGTGCACAGAGCGGCTGCAGGGCGGGACAGCGCAGGACCCAGGACCCATGATGGGAAAGAGGCGGCAGGGTTGGAGGGCACCGGGAAGCGGGAAAGAGGCGGTGGGGGGGTCTCGGCCTGCTTGGTGGGCTTCCCAGGCCCTTTGCGGGGCACCGGGGAGCGGGAAAGCAAGGCTGCAGGGGCCGGGGTCCTGCTTGGCAGCTCCCCAGACCCCTTGGCGGGACTGGAAAGTGGGAAAGGAAGGCAGCAGGGGACGGGTGAGTGGGAAAGAGTTGGCAGCCTGCTTGGTGGCTTCCCAGGTCCCTTCTGGGGATCAGGGAGCAGGAAAAGGCTGGCCTGACCACGAGGCGGGGTTTTCCCTGCTTTCTGGTGGCTGGAGGAAGATGGGCAGTAGGCAAGCTTGGGAGGCAGGCAGCACCCAGCCCTGGTCACAGCTCAAAAAAGAGAACAACATGCAGGGGAGGGCAAGAGTCTGAG
>PVJC01017131.1:0-32887 GCA_004026665.1 Murina feae
GATAGATAGATAGATAGATAGATAGATAGATAGATAGATAGATAGATGTAGGTTATATTCCTTAAACTTCCACTCAGTCATGCTGGGTCCTCCTTTGGTCCTCCATTAGTCATTTCCCTTTATTGCTTTCAAGAATTACTGTGTGTTTTTACTTGTTTTTAAATATCTGACTGACTTTCCCACATTTTGTGCATGGATGTTAGTGTGAAGATTTGCATCTAATTTATTCACCATTATTATTGAACGTCACTGTCATGTCAGAAAATATTTTCTAAACTCCTTTCTTTGAGAGCTTTAAAATTCTTCATTGCATTTTGATATGGGTAGTTAGTTTTAGGAATAGCCTTTGATTTACCCTACTTGAATTAACTCTTTGAGGGTCAAGGGCTTTACCTGACCTATAATTGAATTATGTTGTATTAAACTTAATGCCTTATATATAATGCTTAATTAGTAATTATTTAATTTCATGTATCTGGGAACTTATAATAGAGTCTCCAATGGTACTCTGGTATATTCAATTTACTTTATTAGAATTAAAAAGGAAGTTAAAGGAAAGCACATTGTTTTTATGGAAGAGATCTGGATTCAACCAGAAGGATTTTTACCTGGAAGTTATTTTTAAAGGCTTGACCAATAGAGGTTAAAAAAAAATCCAATTTACTTTGTTGTTAATGTATTGTCTTTACTGTATTCTTATAGGATAAGAAAGTTGGTTATGCTTTGGAATTTTAATACACTGGGAAAGATAGAAACTCAAGTCTTAATTATAGAAGTTGTCTTGTGGTTTGACATTCAAATAACACAATGTTTCAGAAGATAGTATAACTGTTACCTCTTTAAACAATTGATTTTTAAATTTTGAGCAGTAGAACTCTTAAAAATTGAAATCATATGCGGGTTAATATATAAAATCAGAGTTGCCCTGGTTGAGGCAAAAACTCCCACCTTTTGATCTCCCACTGGTGTCAGTTGGCAGCATTCAAAGCACCTCTTCTAACTGCAGAGTCTTCTCATCATTCCTGGCTACAAAGCTCATTCCCAGGCTCGGCTCCAGGCAGCATGGTGCTTATAGAATACTGGGATGAGTAGGATCATGGCCCTCCAAAGATGTCCACACCCTTATCTCTAGGTTCTGTGAATGTTTTCTTTTCATGGCAAAGGAGACTTTGCAGGTGTAACTAAGGATCTTGAGATTGATTATCCTGAATCACTCTTTTAGGTCTGATATGATCACTAGTGCCCTGGTAAGCAAAAGAGGGAGGCAGGAGAGTCAGAATCAAAGAAGGAGATGTGATGATAGAAATGAAGGTTGGAGTGATGCAGCTGCGGTCTTTTAAGATGGAAAATGGGGCCATGAGCCAAGAAATGCCAGCAGCCCCTAGAAGCTAGAAAAGGCAGGTCCCCTTGAGCCTCTGGAAAGAAGTAGTTCTATTGACACCTTGATTTTCACCTTCTAGGGTTGGCTGTAGACTTCTGATCTCTGTGCAAACTGAAAGATAAAAATTTTTGTTGTCTTAAGCTACTAAATCTATGTCAAGTCATTACAGAAGCAATTGAAAAATCTAATATAATAAAAGAGAAACACACAAATTTGACTGTTACCACCAGCCAATCAGAGCGGCTGTATGCAAATTAACCCAGCCAAGATGGAGGCCAACAGCCATGGAACTAGAGCAAACCAGAGGGTTCTGTTGCAACTGCCTGCCTAGGCTGGCTGAGCCTCTGCTCACGGCCACGCCCACCAGCCAATCAGAGCGGCTGTATGCAAATTAACCCAGCCAAGATGGAGGCTGGCAGGGCGGCTCTGCACTGGGAGCCTCCACGGCCGGCCGGCATAGCTGTGCCAGGTGTGTCAGCTCAGTGGGAGGGGGGGGTCCGGCCTGGGGCCTCCTCGGGGCGTCCAGGAGCAGCTGTCCTGGGTCTGCTGCCTGGCTCCGCCCCCTGGGGGCCTCCCCAGGGCATGCGGGAGCGCAGGGGGCCTCTGTAGGGTGTGTAGGAGCAGTCATCCCGGGTCCGCAGCCTGGCTCTGCCCTGGGGGCCTCCTCGGGGGCGTGCGGGAGCACCCATCCAGGGTCCGCTTCCTTCATCCACCCCCCAGCGGCCTACACAGGGCGTGCGGGAGCGTCTGCTGCACAGTGCGGAGAATCCGAAGCCAGTTCGCTGCCCGGCTCCACCCCAGGTGTGTTTGCTCAGCAGCAGGGCCCCACCGAGGGATCCTGCACCAGCGTCTGCCCCTGGCTTGCCACCCAGCTCTGTGCCAGGTGTGTCCTTTCAGAGGTGAGGGCCTACCAGGCGTGTGCGATCATGGGCCCTCTGGTGGGAAACATCCAGGCCTGCACTCACCAGCCCTCCCACCCCCCAGTGCACGAACCCTGAAGGGGCTGTGGACAGCCCGAAAATGGCCCTCAGCCTCTCACCCAGGCTGGCCAGGCATGCCAGCAGGTGGACATCCCCCCCTAGGTGTCCCAGACTGCAAGAGGGCACAGGCTGGGCTGAGAGACCCTCACCCTCCGAGTGCACAAATTTTTGTGCACCGGGCCCCTAGTAATAAAATAATAAGCTAACCACAGGTAAATGGGTATATTCCAGTTTATGGCTATTTGAACCAATTAGTAAGGTTTCCCATCTTAACTAATAAAAGCGTAATATTGAAATTAACCATTTCTCTGGGATGGGGTAAGCCACGCCCACCAGCCAATCAGAGCGGCTGTATGCAAATTAGCCCAGCCAACATGGAAGCCGCCACTCATGGACCTGAGTAAACAGCAGCTTACATCTCAGCAGGAGTGAAAGTGAAACTGCCGCCCGCTCCGCTATCCTGCCTCAACCAAAACACATTTTTGCAACAAAATAACAATCATAGAATCCTTGGGAGCTAAAGGAAACAGCAGGCCTGGCCTGGGTCTAAGAATAACATTGTTGCATTATAGACTCTGCGAGGTGAAGCAGAGAGGAGGCTTCGTTAGTTAGAAGGCTGGCTTAAAGGAACAGCATCAATTATAGAAGATAAACAAACCCTAGAAACCTGCGTCCAGCCAGCCTTGCTGGGACATTGGGTCAATGGGAGCTATGGGCAGCCTTAAAGCCTGAAAGCGCCAATCAGCTCGTCACCCAGGCTGGCCACAACCCAATGGGGTGAGGGACATTGCTGGGGGGCTTGGCCAGCCTGGAGACACCATCAGCTCCTCACCCAGCCTGGTCAGGCACGCCAGCAGGTGGACATCCCCAGAGGGGTCCCAGACTGTGAGAGGGCACAGGCCGGGCTGAGGGACCTTCCGAGTGCACAGAGCGGCTGCAAGGCGGAACAGCGCAGGACCCAGGACCAGTGAGTGGGAAAGAGGTAACAGGGTTGGTGGCCTGCTTGGCGGTTCCCCAGGCTCTTTGCAGGGCACCGGGGAGTGGGATAGAGGTGGTGGGGACCAGGGGCCTGCTTGGCAGCTTCTCAGGCCCTTTGAGGGGCACCAGGAAGCAGGTAAGAGGTGGCGGGGGTCGGCAGCCTGCTTGGCGGCTGCCTAGGCCCTTTGTGGGGCACCGGGGAGCAGGAAAGCAAGGCAGCAGGGTACTGGTGAGTGGGAAAGAGGAAGTGGGGGCATCTCGGCCTGCTTGGCAGCTGCCCAGGCCCCTTACAGGGCAACAGGAAGTGGGAAAGAGGCAGTGGGGGGCGGGAAAGAGGCAGTGGGGGTCAGGAGCCCACTTGGCGGCTTCCCAGACCCTTTGCGGGGCATGGGGGAGTGGGAAAGCAAGGCAGCGGGGGCGTCTCGGCCTGCTTGGTGGCTGCCCAGGCCCTTTGCGGGGCACTGGGGAGCAGGAAAGCAAGGCTGCAGGGGCCGGGGTCCTGCTTGGCGGCTCCCCAGGCCCCTTGGCAGCACCAGGGAGTGGGAAAGGAAGGCAGCAGGGGACTTGTGAGTGGGAAAGAGTCAGCGGCCTGCTTGGCGGTTCCCCAGGCCCTTTGGGGGGCACTGGGGAATGGGAAAGCAAGCTCTTGGGGGCTGGGGGCCTGCTTGGCGGCTTCCCAGGTCCCTTCTGGGGATCAGGGAGCAGGAAAAGGTTGGCCTGACCAAGAGGTGGGGTTTTCCCTGCTTTCTGGTGACTGGAGGAAGATGGGCAGTAGGCAAGCTTGGGAGGCAGGCAGCACCCAGCCCTGGCCACAGCTCAAAAAAGAGAACAACATGCAGGGGAGGGCAAGAGTCTGAGAGATCAACATAGAGGGGGTGCCTGCTCCAAGCCTGGGGGCAGGCCCCCAGCAGGTAGACTAACACAGGTAGACTGCTCAGAGCCTCAGATGCGGCTGGGGGCAGGTCCCCAGTGGTGACACACACACACACACACACACACACACACACACAAAAGGCGCCTGGCAGACTAGGGCCATCATAGGACATCCACTGAGGGGTTCCAGACTGTGAGAGGGAGCAGGCTGGGGTGAGGGACCCCCCTCCCCGTGCACGAATTTCGTGCACTGGGCCCCTAGTATAAGTATACAAGCCAAGCCAAGTTTCTTTCCTTTAAAACATAAAATTAATTTATTATACTTATGATCTTATCACAATTTTAAAATAAGCATAATATGAAGCAAGATTGAATCATGTTTAATATTTATGTGCCCTCATAGTCTTCAGAGTGCTTTTCCTTTGATTGTTTCCTTTAATATGTGTGTGAATACACACACACATACCTATAAGAGGCTCTCAGAAACCATTAATCCATTTAATCTAAATCAAAAGTTTAACTTCAGAGGTAAGAAATAACAAACAATTAAACAAATTTATAATTCTTCAGATTCTTCTGTGACATAGCTCTCAGGCAATTAGTAGTATAAAATTTGCAACAGAAAATCATCAATGCAGAGAATACACTACTTGATGAGTCAACCCATCTCAGTTTTAAAAACCTTAAGTTTATTCAGAACTGCATGGAAGGACCTAGAGAGTATTAAGCTAAGCGAAATAAGCCAGTCAGAGAAAGATAAGTATCGCATGATCTCACTCGTATGTGGAATCTGATGAACAAAATAAACTGATAAATAACATAGAACCAGAGAGAGACATAGAACCAAGGAACAGACTGGAATCTCAGGGGGTGGGTGCCTGGGTGGGAAGTCACCAATCAAAAAACCTGTATGCATAACCCATGGGCACAGACAGCAGGGTGGTGAAGGCTTGGGGAGGAAGGGCAGGCAGAAGGGAGGTCAATGGGGAAAAAGAAGATATGTAATACTTTCAACAATAAAGTTTTTTTTTTAAGTTTTCCTTGTTAAAAAAACTTGAACACCCATGGTGCCAGTTTTATCCTGTTAGGCCATGGAGCATATAGTTTATGACTTGCCTCAGTAAAGCATCTGAAGACAACTAGACTGCTGTGTGTTCCCTTCATTGCCCTCTTGTCTGCAGCTTAAACCTAGCGGCATTGCTTCGCCCTCGTAACTCCAATTGTTGTCACTTCTCCCCTTTTTCTTCTTGATCCCAAGTAATAATTATAATCATACTCCAAATGAAAATCATCATAATAAGTGATTCTCCTATTATTTGTACCTTAGGTCATTACCATAAAGGTGGATACAATTTATCAACTTCCGTAGACAGCTTGAGAGAAATTGATTTTGAATTTCCTCGTGCATCTAAGACGGCATCTTTCTCAGTTGTTTTCATTTTATTCTTTTCCATCTGAAATTTGTTTTTAACAGAATTGACCAGCAGAAAATATATAGCTTGAGGAATTCTTTTCTCTTTTGCCATGCATCAAAATCTTATAATTGACCCAGGCCTTGGGCCTATACTGTCTTTGACTTTATTTGAGGGCTGATATAATTAGAAATCATAGCAAATAAATAAAAATCTTGCTCCGACCCAGCAAAAGAAAACAACACATACCAAAACAAAAAAGAATACTACCACCACCACTTTATAGCGTGTTTTGCTTTTATTTTCTGATCACGGACCCGTTCCGAATTCTGAGCAGCACCGTTAGAGCTCCCTGAGACCTTCATATTGATTCATCCCCATGAGACGAGGGAAGTAAGTGTCGCCATCACTCTCTGTAAAGCCACAAGTCTGCTAATTGTTAGAAGTGGGGTCTCTAAGCCCATGTCTAGAGTGACTTTTTCCATAACGTTTTTCTTGGTGTCAATTCAAACTACAGTGCCTAAAAACTTGGCCTTGGATTCCTCAGAATATTTTGGATGTAATAAGTGTGTGTTACACAAGAAGTGGACTCCGATGATAAATTTCAACTATTATGAATCACTGCTTAATGTAACCCATTTGTTTGCCATTCTGACTCATTTGTCCTCATACTTGGACAGTAAAGAATGACTGGTAAATGCATGCTTCAACCCAGGCAGGTGTTCTTAGGCTACCCGAAAGTGATCAGAGCTGTTAATTGCTTTGCTGCTGATTTTAATCCCCTCTCAGAGCAGCTTGTCTGGAATGTTTCCTGCTCATCTCACTGTTTGCACAAGCAAAGCTGCTTTCTTTCTGTTTTGGCTTGTAAATACACCCGTGTTCACTTAATTTATTTCCCTGCACTATTCAGCTTAGGTTTCCTACATTTTTCCATGACAAACAACATTAAAAAAATAAATAGAAAGAAAGTTACTTATTTCTCTTTACATGTTATGAATAAATTTTTCTTTTGTTTTAGAAAAACACTGCTTTGGTCATTATGTGTTTATTACATTCTCTTAGACTTTTTTTTAACCAATCAATTATCCAGATGGGATTAGTGTTGTTTTATATTTCAGTGCCTTTTAAAAGTCTCCTGCCTCTTAACAGGTGAATGCCTTTACTTTTTACTGTTGTTTTTTCACATGGGAAAATGGTACTAAAGTTTGTTGTTTTAATCTAATCATTATATTTATATATTATATTATTTTATATTCTATTACTATTATTTTCCCTGGCCTTGAAAGACAAAAAATGCAGTGGAATTTATTCCTAAGGGAACATTTAGTTATCTGTCTTTAGCAGATTGCATAAACTCTCTGGGCTTCGTTTATCTAATTAATTCCGCAGTCATTTGTTGAACCCTTTTCCTATGCAGTGTTATACTGGGGACCGGAGGTCGTTAACCACAGCAACCCCAAGGTGCTAACATTGTAGTGAGAGATGGGGTGAAGAAAGTGTGAGTGCAGGTGGTTGGAATATCTCAGAGAAGAGAACATCCGGGCTAAGTTTTAAGGGATGAGTAAGAATTAACTGAGTAAAAAGGACATGGGAATTCCAGGCCGAGCAGATAGCCTAACTGAGGCCAAAGAAAGAGCAATATATTCTAGGGAGATACAAGCAGTGAGCAATCACCCAATCAAACAGTGTGGGGCAGAGAATGTAGGGAGAGGAAATTAAAGACCGACAGGAAACAGTGAAATAACAGAAAGTCTGCACACTATGCTAAGTAGTTTGGAATTCATTTGGTAGGTGACATAGGGGAACTGTTGAAATGTTTTAAGCAGGGAAATCATGGGGTCATATGTGTGTCTCAAAATTAATGCACTGAATGGATTTGAAGGTCTAAAAACATCGATAAGATCGTCCCAATTTCAAATATATCCCATTGTTCCCATGAATCCACTTTTGTTCTTCAGACAACATGAATTATATATTTTGGTCTAATAAATATGGACATTGTGTTATTCTGAAAAATGGGGACAAAAAATTTGCATGAATGCACTTGGAAGTTCTAATACAAGTAATATTTGAATTTAGTGGAGAGTCAGTATCTCTCGTACATCTTGAATGGATAAATACATACTTAAGCATCTATGACATGTTCGATATTGTGTTCAATCATTGTACCAAATTTAATCTGTACAATAATCCAATATGAAGATGCATGTATCCACATGTTACTTTAAAGTATAATTGCTAATTATATGCTGGATGTGCCATAATATCTTGTTTTTGTTCCCAGCAACCCTATGAAGGAGTTGTGGCTTTTCCCCTTAAGTAGATTCTAGAACTTCAATTCAGAGAGCTTTCTGCAAGATCATATAACTAGTAAGTGAAGGAATAAAATTAAATCCAGGTCCATGTGCTAAGTGAAATAAGCCAGACAGAAAAAGACAAATACTGTATGATATCACTGATAAGTGGAGTCTTAAAAAATGGAATTTGTGAAACAGAGTAGAATGGTGGTTACTAGAACCTGCTACCAATGTTTCCTACCAGTGCTATATACTCTTAGTAGGCAAGAGATAAAAATCTAAGTCTTCCCTCATGAGAAGAACAAGCACTTCTATTAAAGTCCTCTCAAGTGTTAGTGTACACAGGCTTTTCTTAGTACTTATTACCATAGGTTTGTTTCCTACAGGTTTTAAAGGAACGTTAATATAAAGCTGCTGATTGTCAAGGATATTCTCGGCTTCAGATTTCTGTGATAAAATTGAGAAGACAGAAGTGGATAAACTCCCAGAAGATGCTGCTGAGGTAGGAGACCCAGAATAGGAAGGAAATGTAGAGAGCAACCTAGATGGGAGAAGTAGAAACATTCATGAGAAGACAGTTACTTCTCAATTCTCTCTGTGATATGTATTGATATGACGAAAAAGGTCCAGGCATTCATTCCAGTTGATCCTAGATGGGCTTTGCAAGTCTTTCCCAATGACGTGATAGGGGCACCCACTGCCAAAGCATGGATATTGTGTAGAATCTAAAGAGAAACATTGACAGGTATGTTGATCAGAAGCCAAATACTGCCTCTACTTATTATGCTCTCTACACTTCCTTTCCTTCAGAACAAAATCTTTGTTCAGATTAATAATGTAATAGCCATCCCTATTTTGTGCTGGACACTCTACTAAGAATGTACACTAGTGGCCCAGTGCATAAAATTCATGCACATCAAAAGGGAATTAATTAGAGGAATTCTAATCTAATAAAAGTAATATGCAAATTAACCATCACTCTGAGACATCTAAACCACGCCCACCAGCCAATCAGAGTGGCTGTATGCAAATTAACCCAGCCAAGATGGTGGCCAGCAGCCACAGAGCTAGAGCAAGCAGGAGGCTTCCATTTGCAACGGAGGAAACTGCCTGTCTAGGCTGGCTGGGCCTCTGCTTAAGGCAAAAATGTTTCAGTTATAGAAGCCACAGAGCTGAAGCAAACAGGAGGCTTCCTTGCCTGCCTAGGCCTCTGCTCAAAGCAACAAAGTTTCAATTATAGAAGATAATTAAATCCCAGAAACCTGATTCCAGCCAGCTTCGCTGGGACCTTGGGTCAATGGGAGCTGTGGGCAGCCTGCAAACAGCCATCAACCCCTAACCCAGGCTGGCCAGGCACACCAGCAGGTGGACATCCTCTGAGGGGTCCCAGACTGCGAGAGGGCACAGGCCAGGCTGAGGGACCCCCCAAGTGCACAATTTTTGTACACCAAGATCCCTAGTATTTTAATATTGCTATTTGCTCTTTCTCTATAATAGAAGTGTCATAGATGAAAGAAAATTAGTAAAATGTATATGAAAATCTTCCTCCTATTAGAGTCTGGGGCATGCAGAGGGACCCACAGTCAAGTCCCCGCCCACTCATGTGCACCTCGAAATCACATGAGACCCAGACGTGGCCGGCCCCACTCCCATTGGGCTAGATCCAGACCTGACTGGCTCCAACCCTGTCAAGCCCTGCTGGGTGGGGGGAGCGGCTTCAGGTCCCCCATTCTAGTGCCATGCAGCCTTAGGTCCCTGCTGATCACTTGTTACAGTTTGTTATGGGAACCCCACCTCTGCTGTGGATGCAGCCATCTTGTGATGGTGTGATGGAGTGAGGGTCAATTTGCATATTAATTCTTTATTATATATATATATATATATATATATATATATATATATGCATTTCCCAATCACTATAGCTTTAAAGAGATGTGTTATTATTTCCATTTTTTTCGATGAGTCTCAAAGAAGTAAAGCATATTGAACAAACAGAAGGCTGTAGAACTAAGAATCAAACTCAGATGCTAGGCCTCCAAAAGCATGTTCTTAGCCTCAATACTAAGTCATCCTGCCTCTTGGACTTAAGTGTATGGGTCATTAATATCTTGTAGATTCGATACTCAGTTCTGCTGTTACATTTCTCATTTACTTTTTAACCACATAATCCTTGAAACAAATCAGAAGCAGATGGCAAAGAAGTGTTCTTATATTCTCCTATGTATGTCTTAGCTTTATTAAAATGTATTGCACTCTCTAGATTGCCTAGTCTTACTAATAAAATCCAGGTGACTAAGTTAATTCAAGTAACTAAAGTATCAATTGAGAGATAAACTATTATAAACTAGTTACTTAGCATGACAAGACTTCTTACAAAATTAGTGATATTCATATAACTCTCTATTATTCATTTCCTAACATTTTCTTCAAAATAAATGAGCTGAGAACTTACAAAATAGAAAATAATAAAAATTGAAATTGAAATAAATCATAAACTGCTTCTGAAGTTGTAGTGTCAATTTATTATAGACATTTAATTAAAATTAATGCCTCTAAAATATTGCTATTTTTAGGGGTTACATAGAATTGTGTATAACATGTTTCTTTTAAAGTAAAAAAAATTGGTCATAATGAGAACAATTATCAAAGAATATAGATATTATGACAAATAATATCTATATTGTATTTTCAAATAATTTTAGGGCTAATGATTACATAAAATTAAATGAGTAAGTGCCCTTGTGAAACTAGTTTCATTACCATTACATGCCAGAGATACTCTTCCAGTTGGAGGTATGAAACGGTCAACGGAGAGAAGGTGAACAATGCTTACCAGGAAGCTAATGACTCCTCAGATGGTTCAAACTTTCCTCTTTGGTCATGGAGTCTTACAGATTTAGACCAGTCTAGTATATACAATTGATTCGGGAAATATAAAGCAAAGTAGAGATTTAAAAGTAGTGTTATTGATGTTTTTCTCCCATGCCAATGTTCTGTTTTTGAAATTGTGCTGTTACAAACTTGCATTTATTTCAACTTGCATTATTTGCAAATCTGCATGGTTACTTCTACGGATCATCTTTTACTTTTAAGAACGTTCATAAGGTCTGTATAGTTTCAGATAAGAAATCTATAAAAAAAAAACTAAGACTAAAAGGTTAATGTGCACACAAATAGGAAAAAAATTATCTGAATATCTCATTCTTTTTTAATGCTTCCCTTAGAAATATATTAGAAATAAAACTATCCCTTTGGTGTAAGGTTTTTCCCTAGGTTTCATTTTTCTTGCTTAAATATTCAAAAAAGCAATTAATATTTATAGAAACCTGACTTTTTATTTGTAGCCTTGATTTCCTTCAGTTGAGGTTTCTACTTAGTATCAGTATATTGGTATGATGGCACTCAGTTTTGTATTTTATAGACGGGTACTCTTCCAAGTGTTTCCACATGATAATACCAATCACTGAACTCTACCAGTATATAATTCAACTGATAGTCAAAGGTTAGCTTTGTTACCAAGGCCAACAACCAAATGACTGTCATACTTGGGAGGAAAGTGGAAGCTATTGGGACTTGGATTTCTGAGGTCTTTTTACCATATTCAACTGAAAAATCTAAGTGGAAAGAGGTAATTGATGTCACACATTCTGCAGCTTACATTGAAGTGTTTGCCAAAAGAGATGCTCCGACAGGTAGGTTAGCTTGCTGCTGGGGTCCGGCTGATTGCTACTGAGAGAGATGGGGCCAGGCATGCTCTGAAGCCCTCCTGTGATTTCTCCCCGGCCTGATCATGCACCATTGGGGTCCCTCAGCCTGATCTGTGCCCTCTGGCAATCTGGGACCCCTTGGGGTTGTCAGAGAGCCGGTTTCAGCTGGATCCTGCAGGCCACTCCCCTTGGGAGGACACTAGACACAGGGCTCATGGCTGGTGAGCACTGCTGTGGCAGTGTGAAATGATTGGGCCGAGCCTGTGGCAGGCACAAGTGGGGCTGGGATGAGCAGGGAGCAGCAGGTAGGAGCGGCAGGTGGCAGCGTTGGACTGTGGGTTTTGGCCTGATCCCTGCAGGCCACCGAGAGGGATCCCACCCATTCACAAATTCGTGCATCGGGCCTCTAGTATGAACACCAGTATACGTTCTTTGGTTAGTCTCTTTCCACCCTTGCCTTCCCTCTGAGATTCATCAGTCTGTTCCATGCTCCTGTGTTCCTGGATCTATTTTGTTCATCAGTTTATTCTGTTCATTAGATTCCATATATGAGTAAGATCATGTGATACTTATCTTTCTCGGACTGGCTTATTTTGCTGCAAATAATCTTTTAAATCAGATAATCTTCCATTTTTTAAATTCCTTCCTCCCTCTCTTCCTCCTTCCTCCTTTTATTTTGTTTAAATAAATAAACCTCATAAATTTTTATTGTAATTTTTTGTTTGTTTATATGTCCTCTTTGTATATATTCTTGAAATTTTCAAGGAAAATACATTTGCTCCATATGTGAAGAGCATATTGATTTTAAATGTAAATGATTATTTTCTAAGCAAGGATATTTTCTAATTGTGCATGTTGAAAGACACTGCTTGCATATTTAAAACTAGACATTATTAAAAGTTGTAGTTTATAAAACAGTTATCACTGATGCCAGCTGGATAATGCTTGGCAGTATAAAAAGTCTGAACACATATATCAATTAAGGCTAATTTGTCATTCCAGGAGGTCATAATGAAACTCCTTGTGGAAATGAGTCTATATAAGGAAAGAAATTTGTTTAAATTTGAAGGGGGACAACAGAAGGCAAGTGACATGTGCAATAGTTTTATGGGATATGAATTGAGAAACAGCTAATAAAATTATGCCCACGTGACTCTGAATGAGAGGAGGGTCAAGGAAGTTCAATGCTACATTACCTGAGGAAATATTTCAAAGATAATCACAAGCTTAAGGGGAGTCAGTACTTCTCATAACTTAGATTAAAAATCTTAGTGTTTTGAGCTCAGAATGGATACCTTTACTTGTGAAAGTCAATTTTCAGACAGGATAAGACAGCTTGAATTTAGAGCCCTTTGGGGAACAATTTAAGAAAGAGCTTGAGAAGGTGAGATAAGAATCTTATCTACCTACCAGCTTCAACAGTAACTAGTTGCAGTTTTACCTGCGTCAAACTAGTCCTTACAGTCTCTCTCTCCCAATGCCATGGTACAGATTCTCACAAGTGCTTAGAGAGACTATCCCCAGGGTGAATTAGGGTCTCTAATGACATCTCCATTCTATTTCTTCTCTTTGAGGTGAAAGAACCATAATCTCCATTTTTTTTTTCTGACCTGCATTGTTTTTGCATCCAAAATAGATATCATTAGTCAAATAGTAAGTGAGCCCATCCCCTTCACATTAACAAGTGATTCACAACCTTTCTTTTTTTAACCAATAACCTCTTGTATTGTTTACTAATCATTCCATGCACTTTGAATTTTGAGGAAAAAAAATGTCAATTTAGAGAATTTACTCTAACAGCTTAATTCCTATTACTCCCCACCCACATAAGAGTCAATTGTATATTCTTATAATCATAAATATGTTGAGTCAAGGGCAAAAAGTCAAGAAAAGGTATAGCACCCTCATGAAGAGTATGAAAGCTTAAGACTGGCTTTCTGTCCTGGCACTACAACTTACTAGCTGTGTAACCAGATCAGTTTCTTTAACTTTTCTATACCTCTCTTCCTCATCTGTGAAAAATGGGAAAATAATGGTACCCACCTAATGTCACTGTGGAAATTAAATGTTTTCATATATGTAAAGCATTTATAATGATCCCTGGCACTTAGTATTTCTATAAAAGTGCTTGCTGCTCTTAATATTTTAATTAACTTATGAAGACTTACAACAAGTAAATGTATCACTCCAGTAAATTTTATTTTCTATAACTATTAGATCTTTTGACAAATTAAAAGAAAATTCCTTGGGTCTAAGAGAGCTCAGATCAGAAATCATTACAATAGCATGTACACCCTGGATGGAAGGTGCCATAATTATGTGCGTTTTCATATTTCTGTTCTATGAATTTTGAAGTAGTGAAAATACTCTGTATGCGCTCTTAATAATAGGTACATGTCACACATTTGTCCAAATGTATAGAATGCATAATAGGAGTAAAACATAATGTAAACTATGAACTCTGGGTGATGATGATGTTCATCATTTGTAACCAATGTAACCCTCTTGTGGGGGATCTAGAAAATGGGGGTAGCTGTGCATGGATGGGACAGGGGTATATGGGAAATCTCTCTTCCACTTCAATTTTGCTGTAAATCTAAAACCACTTTTTAAAAAAAAAAAATTAAGTCTTAATTTTAAAAACAATTAAGTGACCATGGAATATTTTATAAGGAGATTTGAGACATTTTTACTTATCTTTCACATTTTCCATTAAGAATTCTTGTTCTAATGACTTTCCTCATTACTAAATAGTGCCATAATGATACCAATCATTTCCCACTTTCCTAGGTTTGCAATATCAGAGCCATGTATGTCTCCTCCACTTACCTGCCAAACTCAATCAATGATTCTTGCTTCCATCACACTGGCCCAAGCCATCACCATAGATACTTGAACCACACTCCGAACCCCTACATGGTCTCCTGCATCAGGCCTGCTTTGCTTCTTATTTCACGTGCACGGTGCTTTTTCTTTCATCTTCTCGCCCTCCTTGTTTTGATCCTTTCTCTTTTCAGCTACACATTTCTAATGGTCTTCTAGATAAAATCCAAAACCCTTCATTTATCTTTCAGAAATCTCTACAACTTGATCCTACAATTCTTCATCAGATGCATCTTCCTCTCCTTCTCTATACCAACTTCTGTTTCCAGCCAATGCTCTGCTCACACACCTTCTGTGATAGGCAGAGAATGTCGCCAACTCTGTCCTCCAGGCCCCCCAAACCCCTGCAAAAGATGCCTATGTTCTAAGCCCTGTAAACTGTGAATATGTAACGTTACATGCAAAGGGAAATCAAGGTTACAGATGGAATTAAGGTTGCCAATCAGCTGATCTTGAGAGGGGGAGAGTATTCTGAGTTTTTCAAGTAGACCCAAATGTGATCACATACATGCTTATAGGTGGAAGCAGGAGGCAGAGGAAAGAGAAAGAGAGATGACAGGATGAGAAAGACCCAGCCTGATGCCATTGGCTTTGAAATGGTGGAAGGGGATATCTAGAAGCAGGAAATGAAACAAACAGCTTCTCCTCTAAGTGCCTCCAGAAAGGAACACACCCTGCTGACACCTTGATTTCAGCACAATAAAATAGTTTGTGCTTCTGACTTCCAGGCTTCTGATAAATTTGTGTTGTTTTAAGCCACTGGGCTTGTGGTAATTTGGCACAGCAGCAATAGAAAAATACTGTCATCTATTGAATTCGCTCTAATTGCAGAGAGCACCTTCTACCTTTAGGTATTTGCTACTTATATTTTTTTCTCTCTTTAATTATATTGTAAATTATTTTTAAGAGTATGTTTTATAGTGTTACCTTGGATATGGTAGATCCTTGGTTGTCTTTACTGATAATTTGATTAGGTTTGGCATTTATTTATTTATTTATTTATTTATTTATTTATTTATTTATTTTTACCTTCTGGTAAATATCCATCATAGAGACCATTTCTCAGAGAGAAAAGCTGCAGCGATGTTTCCAGTACATGGCATTTACTTATCAATTTGCCTGGTCAAGGAGATTTGCCACCTTAATTTGGTGGATATGAACAGCATCTCTGAGAGGTCACTGTAGCACTTTACTAAATTAGGAGCTAAGCCCTAGCGAGGCAAACAGATGTGCGTGTGTGATTCGTTATTCAGAAGAAGAATCCAGGTTTACAGGTATCATGTTTGTCTGATGCCAAGTTCCTGAGCTATCCTGATTTCTAAAATACTTGCTCACCATAAGATTACATGAGTCATACAGTACTGGGCCCAGCTCTCTGGATTTAATTTACATGTGAGTTACTATGGTTCTTAATAGGCCCCTGGAAATTGTACTGTATCACATTCAGTGGTGCTACGAAGAGAATACCTAAAGAGCATCGGGAAAGGAACCTCTAAATTAACATGTCAGGGAGAGAAGGAGAGGAAAACCTGTTTATTTTATACAATAAAGAGCTAATTTGATTGTAAATTACAATGGCAGTAGGCACATGTAAGTGCTAAAATTAAATTTTTAAAAAGTTTTTCCTTATTTAAAAAAATTATATTTTTTTCAGTCATGTAATTTATTCATACTTATTGACTTGACTGAATTCCCAATATTTCAATCTAATGTATCTCCATTTTGTAAAGACAATTACAGATTTAAACACCTACAAGGTGCAGGAGATAAATGGGTGCTTCTAGAATCTGATGGAAGCCATTCCACACGTCATGCACACCCCCCCCCCCATTACAGCGTCCCTGGAGGTACAGCCATGCTTAAGGATTTCTTTGTAGTTCCCAGAAAGTTCTAATGTGCACACAGTTTCAAGAACTGCTAGATAGAAGATGAAGAATAGAGGTAGTCCTTATACAGGCAATCCTCTCCCTTTCTCTGGGTAGAATACAAAAACAAAATCTGAGCAGTTGCTGAAATTGGAAGATAAAATTTTTCTGTGACACTGTGATATAGTACATAACTGCTGTGTGGGGCATGCTTAAAGAGTATAGCTTAGGTATCTTGGTAAAAAATATAATATTTTAGTGAGGCCCAATATGAAATATCAATCATTAAAGAACATGTGTTCATAAATTTATGCTCTATAATGCTGGCAAAATATTGAGCTGCATTGTGCACCAGAAACAGACATTATCACAGGTTTTATAGCTGTATTCTTTTTGTATACTCTTGGTTTTGACATCCATGATAAATTCTGGGCTCAACAATACCTCATGCAAAAATTAAGATGAGGCATAAAAATTATAGCCAGCTACTTCATGAATCAACTACCCATTTATTTAAAAGAAAATATTTGTGAAATTTCCATGCTCCATGTTACATTTTTCTGTTTTCAAATAAATCTGTGGCAGAAATTGGAGGATAGCACATGTCCTGATAAGGATATTTTAATGAGAGCATACAGCACATGAATACATTTTAACTTTATATTCCCATTTTTAACATTAAAATTTACTAACTTAAGATGAATCCATATCATAGAGCAATAATTATAGTCCAAGTGATGACAAATCAGTATTATAAATGTATAGTTGAAATTAAAGAATTTGAAAAAATATTCCAGGTTTCAACTATTAGGAAATCTATCATGTTGTATGAAAAAAATATCCCAATGGCAAGCAGAAACAAATGAGAGGGTTAGAAAATGAAAAAAAAAAAATTCTCCCATAAACTCTGAACACAGTTGTCACCTGGGGTTTGAGAAGACTGTGTGTAAATTATGAATTGCTCTATACATAAAAAGGAGTTAAAAATTTGTTCTTCAAAGTAAATCTATTGTTTCCACCAAGATACATTCCTCCCAGACACTCACTCTTACAACTGAAAATCCCTTGTCATTTCACAACAGCAAACATATAGCAAGACACTGGAAAGCAGAGAGCCTAGGGACCTCAGGACTAGCTGAAGGACAAGCTGACGAGGTCTCTGAGCTTCCTCATTGCCTCACACGTATGTGGGAACAGTGCACCACTGAAGCCTGCCTCTGGAGCTGCATAGGCCCAGACATATATAATTCACAGGAAAGCCTGTTCTTAGCTGAAGGACCAGGAAAAGAATAGCCTAACAATAGAACGCCATCTTGCATTACCTGCCCCACTTCAGCTAAACACAAACATAAAAATATGAGACCTAGTAGTAGGGTGAGAGGTGAGATTACTCACCACCAGGCTTCACACCTCCCTGCTCTATAGTATAAAAGGGGCGGGGGAGAGGGGGAGGCTGTAGGGAGGTGGAACTGAGTCTTTACCAAATCTGACATCACTGAAGATGAACAAGTCAGGGTCTAAGTCAGGGTTAGTAAGCACTACCCCTACTTTTGTTGCCAGGAAGGCCCTTTGAGTGGACTCCCACACTAACCTGGCTGAAACAGAATTAACAGTGTTCTCAAACAGAGTTCCTGGGCACTCCTACTCCTCATCTGCTCTGGGCAGCAGGACCCAGTGGGGAGCTGAGCCTCACCCCTTTTCTGTATCAATGAGGCAGAATGAGATGATGTGAAGAGGTATTTGACTCTTTGTCTTCCACTCCTTGTGTTAACAGGGTCCAGTAGAGAACCATGCCTCTACCCCCACCTGAATGAAGAGGCCAATGGCTAATGGCCATACCACTTCCTTCCCTTTCTTTGGTTTCAGAAGGCAAATGGGAGCTATGCACATAGTAGTAACACAGTAGTGCGAGGCAGGTCTCCTTATGCCCGCTCCCTGGTGTCCACAGGGCCGAGCAGGGAACTGATCTTATGCCCCAGGAAGAGTCAAGGAGATACTGAGAGTCAGTGCCCCACCCTGGCCTTTAAGAAGGTGTGGATTGGGAGCTGAACTTCCACTCCACCAGTCTGCAAATCGGCAGTGGTAATCTCTCCCCATCTTTTTCCAGATAGTGGCAGCAACACCCAGAATAAAGCTAATCACACACACACACATGCAGAGGCACACACAGTCCTTATAATATACCTTGAAAGGGGACTGAATGCTAAAAAAGGGGGCTACAAAGGGGATACATATTTTTATAATGTAACACTCAAAATGTCCAGGATGCAATTAAAAAATCACTTGTCTCTCCAATTCCTGGCAACCATTGATCTTTTATGGCCCCCTTAGTTTTGCCTTTTCCAGAATGTCATATAGCTAGAAGCATGAAATATGTAGCTTTTGCTAATTGGCTTCTTTCACTTCCTATGCATTTAAGCCTCCTCCATGTCTTTTCGTGGCTTGATCATTCATTTTTAACACTAAATAATATTCCATTATCTGAATGTACTGCAGCTTATTTATTCATTCTCCTATTGAAGGAGTCCTTGTTTGCTTCTAAATTATGGCAAATTAAGCATCTATAAATATCCGTGTTCGGGTATTTTGTGGGTGCAAATTTTCAGTTCATTTGGGTGCAATTCCTGAATTGTATAGGGTGAGTATGTTTAGCTTTGTAAGAAACTGTCCAACTGCATTCCAAATTGGCTGGATCATCCCCACCAGCAGTGAAATGAGAGTTCTTGTTGCTCCAAATGCTGAGTGGGAAAAAGCATCCTTATGATCAATTTATATAATATGTTTTAGATGACAAATTAGAGAAATGGATAATGATTGCCAGGGTTGAGCAATGGGGGTGGGGTGTGTTGTAGGAAGGAGGTGGATGTGACTATAAAAAGCCAACTCTAAAGATCCTTGTGGTGATGGACATGTTCTGTATCTTGCATGTTTCATTGTCTATTGCACTATATTTTTGAAAGATTTTACCTTAGGGAGAAACTGGGTAAAAAGTATGTGAAATTATTTTTTACAGCTTCATATTAATTCAAATTGCCTCAAGACAAAGATCTAAAGAATTAATCATCTACCCTACCTCAGAAAGATAACAGATAAAATTAGCTTTGGGGCATAAATTCTTTCATCTCCATTAAGAAATTTGCATTGACCTAAAAATAAATGCCATATGTATAGAGCTTATCAATTTGCAAATCAACTTCACAAATGTTACCTCCTTTAATTCTTCCAATAACCCCATTTTTTTTTAATCTCCATTTAATATCTGATGAAATTGAGAAAGAGAATGCCCCAGGTGATCCAGCTAGTAAAGAGCAGAGTGGAGGATTCAGGCTGTGTGCATGTCTTACTTTTCTCATAAATGCTGTCCCTTGGTCTTTTTTCCTCTGTTCAGACACCTAATTCGTATTCCACGAATTACCTTCTTTGTCTAGATTTATTGCTTATAGATTTCCATTCTTCCTATGAGGCCATCTGCTACCTCTTAGAACTATCCTTAGCGCCCACATTTACCATCTGGGACTCCTCAGCCTCAGCCTCTGATGACTCCTCTCTGAACCTATGAGCCTCCCTCGTTCTCCAGTGGGCCTGGGTCTCAGCTTTGTCAATACTAACACCAGATCACAGAAAGCTTCTCCTGGGTCAGCAAATCCCCTCACCCACGCCTGGGTCAACTCTTCTTTTCCATCAGCCTGTGTCAAAAACAAAGCACACGTTTTTCCAAGTGCATTATTTGCTTCAGTATGTGGAACATAAAGAATAAGTGGCCCAAGATATAAAAATGATCCTAAGCTGTAAGAATTCAACACCGGCAGTCATGCCCACATATGGGACTTGAATTTCCATTTGGTGTGCCAGACTTCTGAGGAATGTCCAAAGTGTTTAAACATTTGTGAATAACAGTAGGAAGAAATGTAATTGGCCCAAAGGGAGAACTTCTTTACCAGTATTTTAGAACCCTTATAGTCAGTATTATAAATAGTTATATTTAGTATTCTTCAGAGATTACCAATTCCTAAAATGAATTATATGATATTTTAATACATCATGTACACCGTATTTTCCAGCATATAAGACAACTGGGCGTATAAGACAACCCCCAACTTTTGAGATTTTCCTGGGTTAAAAAGTCTGGACGGAGACCGTATGCAGCACAAAAAGGAGCCGACCAGAGACACTTGCAGTCTCTGTCCAGCTCCATTGAAATGAATGGAGTGTGGCTGCTTTTGGGCTCCCCCCTGCATGCGGCGACCGCAGATTTTCCAGTCCGACTCGGAAGTTTCAGCACCCTCCCTATAAGATGACACCCGGCGTATAAGACGACCCCCGACTTTTGAGAAGATTTTCCTGGGTTAAAAAATCGTCTTATATGCTGGAAAATATGGTACATAATCAATGTTATATTATCAATAAGTAACATTAATGAATCAAGAAATGTCATATCTTGACCTTAAAATATTCATGTGTCATACATGGAAGCTTAATACCTTTCATTTGTGTTGATGTTAAATTCAAAATTCAAATGAATACAATCGCTTCCCGAGTTATATTTCAGTCATTTATTAATTTATTCAACTTTTACTTAATGCTCATGTTTAACAACACTGATACTAGTAGATATGGGACCTTCTTAAGTTTAAAACAAAATAGGCTTTCATGATTTTCCTGCATCCAATACAAACTAAAGACTGTAGAAATCTTCATCTTGATGAAGGTGAGGATTGAAACTGGACTGAAGAATTTGCATAATCACATCTTATCATTATGACTTACCATTTTTTGGTTGCTAATATTGCTTTATAGCATATAATCTCATAATTAAATGCTCACCTTGTCTTCTCATCCCCTGGCCTCTCCTTGTTGCTTTCTCTTCTTTCTACCATCTCTCCTCCCCATAGTCTCACTTTGCATCTCCTATGTCTCCCCTTCCTCACTTCTTAACTCCACCCTAGCACTCTATCTTTTCTCCTCACCCTTTCTTAATCATCCCTACTCCTTTTCACCTTATCACTTCTACATTAACCATTTTCTATTCCATCTCTAATCCTTCCCTCCATCTCTTTCTCCATTATCAAGAGTGTAGCTTTTAACTTATATCTTCTTTATAAAAATACCAGAGGCCTGGTGCATGAATTTGTGCACAGGTGGGGGGGGTCCAGCTGCCCACCCCTGATGAGGGGGGGAGGCGATCAGGGGCAGGGCTGGCCAGGGGGAGTTATTAGTGTCAAAGATCTTTGCAGGGTGTATACACGTTTGCTGTTGGCTTTTGGATGAGTTGAAGCTTCAAGGCGCTTTAGTGTCAGGGACACTGACAGCTTGCATTTCTAAGCCTCTCCCTAGACAGGTAATGTGGTTTAGTTCCCTGCTGACAAACCCTCTAAAGAGAGGCCGTGGTGTGATGTGGCTGCCCTCTTTGGTTACAAGCAGTGGAGAGAGAACACAGGAAGATGGTGGTTGTGCTGGGCACCTCTCCTGGACACCTGACTGATGGTCCAGACCATGAGCACTTTTTCTTGTAATCATTCGTCATTCAGGTTCCTGGTCTATGAAGGCTAGAGAGCGTTTACTTACTTAGAATCACTGAAGGTCATACTTCAGTGATCGGGGGTGGGATCATCAGGGGGGGAGGAGCCACAGATGGTTGGCTGGCCAGGCTCCGCCCCTGATCAGGCCAGTTGGCACCTGAAGTGCGCATCATAGCTGCCAGTCATTCTGGTTATTCTGGTTGTTCTGTCTTTCATATATATAGATTTTTTCTCCAGTTCATCAATATCCCCAGCTTGCCTAGAGGGACATCTAGTTCTTACTGTCTCTAATGTAGAAAGAGAACCAGGATGATCCCACCCACAGAAGATGAGAATTTCTTTAATTATGAAAATGTGCACTGCAAGTCATAGTTCTTTGTGGTGCCTAAGCATTTGCTGCAACTTCACATTTTCTGTCAGTAATTCATCATTTTGGAAACGTGTGTTCTTATTCTGCTTTGAGTTTTAAACCCTGACACTTACTAGTAAAGAATTTATTAAATAGGTTACAGATTTTTAAAGCAAAATAACATCTTCTTTCCTTCATTAAAAAATGATAATCCATTATACATATATAATCTCTCTCTATATATAATCTATATATATAAAGAGCCAGGGTCCCTAACAACCGAAGGCTCAACCTAACACGGAAGTGCAGTCGGTGCCGGGGCAGCAACCCAGCACTGACTGCCCAGGGGGCTGCGGATTAGGCCCAGAGAGAGGCAGGGTCTTGGTGGCAGCCATTGATAAGCTGTTGCCTCTCTCTTTTTCTCCGGCTTCACTAGCAGCTGTGCCTCTGTTTCTCTCTGGGCCTCTGTAGGGGCTGCTGATCAGCCCCGCCTCTCCCGGAGATGCTGACTGGCGTAGAAACCAAACAGTCAGAACCAAATGTAGATGAAGTGCCAGGAGCCAATGGCTTCCTAGGAGGCAGAGCTTTTGATGCTGACTGGCATAGAAACCAACCAATCAGAATGAAGGCAGAACCTAAGGTGGGGGCTGAAGAGGGGTTTTAAGGGAAACAACTGTTTGGTGTAAGGTGTAAGAAAGTGGTTCAATTTTTTAATGACTGTTTTGGCAGTATAGTGCATATGGCTGGCCATCAGTTCAGATATAGAGATTATGTGTTTTTGTTTGCCAACAGCATCTCTCCTCCTGCAGAAAAAGGCTTTCCACCCATTTAAGCAATCCTATCCTATATAATCAATCCATACTAATAAAAGGGTAATATACTAATTAGACCGGGTCAACTGACCATCTTCCAGATGTCCTACTTTCTTTCAGACAAAGCCATTGTGGTGGGGGGCCGAGGCAGAAGCAGTTAGGGGTGATCAGGCCGGCAAGGGTGGGTAATTGGGGGTGAGATCAGGCCAGCAGGGGGTTAGGGGCAATCAGGCTGGCTGGGGTGAGCAATTGGGGGCAAGATCAGGTCGGCAGGGGAGGGAAGTTAGGGGTGAGACCAGGCTGGCAGGGGAGGGCCATTGGGGATGAGATCAGGCCGGCAGGGGAGGGCAGTTGGGGGCAACCAGACAGGCAGGCAGACAGAGGGATTAGAGGCAATCAGGCAGGCAGACAGAGGCAGTTAGGGACGATCAGGCAGGCAGGCAAGGTGAATGGTTAGGAGCCAACAGTCCTAGATTGTGAGAGGGATGTCCAACTGCCACAGGGATCGGGCTTAAACTGGCAGTTGGACATCCCCCAAGGGGTCCCCAATTGGAAAGCGTGCAGGTTGGGCTGAGGGAACCCCTCTACCCCCATGTACAAATTTTGTGCACTGGGCCACTAGTTTCTTTTATAAATTTTGATCAGCAATTTTACAAATATGAGACTAGCAATTTTATGTAATGTGCTGGAAGTATAGCTATGTTGTCAGCACTTCCTCACAGCAAGTGAAAAATATAGGTTAAAAATAAAACCCAACTATCATATGATAAAAATATCTCTTCTTTCATTCCAAACCAAAGTTCTATTATTGCACACACAAAAATACATATCAAGTAGGAGATAACTGAATAAAACTCTCCTACCAAAGAGAAAGATAAATGGGATGAGAAGTTAAAAACCTAAAACGCTAATTATAGTGTACTTGAGAATAATATTTTTCCTTTTAAAGAATACTTAAGTGATGTAGAGAAAACCACACAATATGACTTAATAACTATTTAGATTTACAGATGCATTAGAAAATTTGGTGTTGAAAATATATTGTCTCTTAAGAATGCTTTTATGACGAAGACACTTTAGTAAGTAAAAAAAAAAAAAATACAAGGGAGAACTCTACAAATGCATAAAACAATTAGCTTACTGCTTCACTGAATTACAAAGAACCACATTTAGGTCAAATCTTGACCAGTTTGAGGTAGCAGTTTAAGTGGCTCACACATTATTTACTGGGACAGCTTCCGGAATTTGATTGTTGTTGTTATTTTTCTCTATCAGTAGTCTCATTTGGTCTATCAGAGGTGGTTTGAAAAATGCAATTTGCCAGTATAATTGGTAAACTTAAATTTTAATTTACTGTTGAAATTTAAATGGCAATTATTGCCATTTTATTATGCTTAATTACTAGGGCCCTCTCAGGTGTAAATAAAGAAGTGGTTCTTCACACCTTCCCCCACTGATACATAAATAACAAATACATGTTGTTCTCTTACACCGCCAGAGAATCCTTCATGACTTTTACCACAATGTTTACCCACAACAGTGCTTCAGATGTCTTTAAATATGGCATTATTTTTGTGTTATCAGTGATTTCTAACCTCCACTTAAGATTGGAATCATCTCAAGAACTTGGAAGTGAATGCATCTACTCAGGCATCACTCCTGGAGATTATGATGTTACCAGTTTTTTGATAGCCTGGGACACTGAAAAAAATTTTAGAGCTCTTTGGGTGGTTTTTATTTGAAACTGTGTTTTAGAACCATTGTTGCACATGCACTTTGGAACCAAGGAAAATGCAGTTCTACCCTACATTTTAAAAACACAGTTAACCCTATTATTAATATATTGCGAGTCTGTAATGTACATAAGCGTTCATTCTTTGTGTTGTGCAGTCTATAGGTTTTGATAAATGTATAATGGCATGTATCTGCCCTTATGGTATTATACAGAACTAGGGGCCCAGTGCACAAAAATTTGTGCACTCGGGGTGGAGGGAGTCCCTCAGCCTGGCCTGTGCCCTCTCACAGTCTGGGACCCCTCAGTGGATGTCCTATGATGGCCCCAGTCTGCCAGGCGCCGTGTGTGTGTGTGTGTGTGTGTGTGTGGCCACTGGGGACCTGCCCCCAGCCACATCTGAGGCTCGGAGCAGTTTTCCTGTGTGTGTCTACCTGCTGGGGACCTGCCCCCAGGCACACCATGGAGGCTTGGAGCAGGCACCCCCTCTATGTTGATCTCTCAGACTCTTGCCCTCCCCTGCATGTTGTTCTCTTTTTTGAGCTGTGGCCAGGGCTGGGTGGTGCCTGCTTCCTAAGCTTGCCTACTGCCCATCTTCCTCCAGCCACCAGAAAGCAGGGAAAACCCGGCCTCGTGGTCAGGCCAGCCTTTTCCTGCTCCCTGATCCCTGGAAGGCACCTGGGGAGCTGCCAAGCAGGCCCCCAGCCCCCAAGAGCTTGCTTTCCCACTCCCCAGTGTCCCCCAAAGGGCCTGGGGAGCCGCCAAGCAGGCTGTCAACTCTTTCCCACTCACCCGTCCCTTGCTGCCTTCCTTTCCCACTTCCCGGTGCCACCAAGGGGTCTGGGGAGCTGCCAAGCAGGACCCCAGCCCCTGCAGCCTTGCTTTCCCACTTCCTGATGCCCCGCAAAAGGCCTGGGAAGCCCACCAAGCAGGCCGCCAACCCTGCCGCCTCTTTCCCACGCACCGGTCCTGGGTCCTGCGCTGTTCCGCCCTGCAGCCGCTCTGTGCACTCGGGAGGTCCCTCAGCCTGGCCTATGCCCTCTCACAGTCTGGGACCCCACTGGGGATGTCCACCTGCTGGCATGCCTGGCCAGCCTGAGAGAGGGGCTGATGGCTATCTCCAGGCTGGCCAAGCCCCCCAGGAACGTCCCTCACCCCATTGGGTTGTGGCCAGCCTAGGTGACGGGCTTTAAGGCTGCCCACAGCTCCCATTGACCCAATGTCCCAGCAAGGCTGGTTGAAGCAGGTTCTGGGGTTTGTTTATCTCCTATAATTGATGTGCTGTTCCTTTAAGGTGGCCTACAAAGCCTCCTCTCTGCTTCACCTTGAGGCTTCTATAATGACACAATGTTGTTATTCTTAGACTCAGGCCCGGCCTATTATGTTGCAAATGTGTTGCAAATGTGTGTTTTGCTTCAGGCCAAAGGCTAAGGAGCCAGCACGCAGTTAGTTTCCCTTTCGCTCCTGCTGCAACGGAAGCTGCCTAAACGTTTACTCAGGTCCATGAGTGGCGGCCGCCATGTTGGCTGGGTTAATTTGCATACAGTTGCTCTGATTGGCTGTTGGGTGTCCCGGAGAAACGGTTAATTTTACTATTCCGCTTTTATTAGTTTAGATATTTACCCTGCCTTAAATGTTCTCTGCTCTGCCCTTTTATACCTCTCTTCCTACTGCAATCTTTTGTTTTCTTTCAAGAATGTTTAAGCAATTTTTTTTCTGGTTGCAAAATACTGAATGATTTACATGAAACAATCTATATGTTCATCAACAAGTGGTTAGACAAACTAATTGTAGTATATTAAGAAAATTAAATACTTACCAGTAGAAAGGAACAAACTACTGTATTGCCATTGAAATTTTCTAATGCAAAGATATTCTGCCCTCACCCCCCTGTTGTCTTGTGTCCATTGGTTTGGCTTATAGGCATGCATTCCAGTCCTTAGGCATGAGTTGGGGGTGGGTGGGGTGGGGGCTATGAGGGATAAGAACACATATGTAATACCTTAATTAATAAAGAAATTTTTAAAAAGATATTCTGATCCTAGAACAAAAGAGGGAACATTAAACCAAATATCTGAGTAATGAGGGTTAATAGGGAATGGAAAGCTTGAGAGGGCATGTTTCCATAAGGAAACTGGAGCCTATGTTGGTCTTCCAAATCAGAGAGATGGGATATGTCATATACACTGTGGAGTGCCTGGCTTCCATATGTGTTCAGTAAATGTTGAGTGAACACATTTATTTATAGGACCCAAGATAACTTAATTTAACCTCACTATGAAATTGCATTTAAAATATGTATTTTATAGTGAGAAACAACTTTGGTTATTCCAAAAGAGAATAATAATTCACTAATATTTTTATATATGGATATATTTTTTAATCTCTCAAAAATGTTTCTATTATTTACATTATACTTACCATAACTACACACATGTTCATATACTCGTACATGCACATATACACATCTGTATGTATAGCCTTTGTTTAATTTTGCCTTTTCTTTTTCATATAAGTGGATTTACCAAATTGTTAGAAACGCTCAATTTTACAATATCTTTTATAATTGTTTCTTCAGTCCTAAACTAAGAGGTCAAGTGAGATTAGGACCAGTATTATATGTATTTTTGTTGTGTTTTTAGTTTCATTCTTTAAGCATTTAGTGCACATTACTGATGAGGCTTGGTAAATCAAGTTCCAGTTTAAGAAAACATAGTTGTTGCCCTAACCGGTTTGGCTCAGTGGACAGAGCGTTGGCCTGTGGACTCAAGGGTCCCGGGTTCAATTCCGGTCAAGGGCATGTACCTTGGTTGTGGGCACATCCCCAGTAGGGGGTGTGCAGAAGGCAGCTGATCAATGTTTCTCTCTCATTGATGTTTCTAACTCTCTGTCTCTCTCCCTTCCTCTCTGTAAAAAAAAAAAAAAAATCAATAAAATATATATTTAAAAAAACACATAGTTGTTAAATAAATACTTTGGTATAAAATTGCTCCTTTGCATGCCAAATATCTAGCATGTATTTTTATCTCATCATTTTATCATAATAGCAGCATTATAACTCTGGTAATAAGTTGAAAACTTGGGTATGCAGTGAGATCTTTTCAGAGGAAAAGAATTCTTCCAAAAGCAAGCAGTTGTTTAATCTCAAAGAAATAAGTAATTCTGCCCTAACCAGTTTGGCTCAGTGGATAGAGTGTCAGCCTGCAGACTGAAGGGTCCCAGGTTCGATTCCGGTCAAGGGCATGTACCTTGGTTGTGGACATATCCCCAGTAGGAGGTATGCAGGAGGCAGCTAATCTATCTTTCTAACTCTCTATCCCTCTCCCTTCCTCTCTGTAAAAAAAAAAATTATATATATATATTTAAAAGAAATAAGCCATTCATTCATACATTTGCTGAAAATTATAAAAACAGTAGATCTGTCCAGAAACTACCAAAAGTACTTCCATAAAAGCAGATTATATTTTTGCAGATATTTATATTTACAAAATAAAAAGATAAGATATGTAATCTAAAATGGGCATATATTTTATATAGTGCTATATAGATTGAAATTTTAAAATATTTAATAAGATATAATATTGTCTTTATTTTTTGAATCAATCTTTTATAAAAATGCTTCTTTATTGTTGAAAGTATTACAGATGTCCTCTTTTTTCCCCATTGACTCTCTTCACTCCATCACTCATCCCCAGGCCTTTGTAGTAGTACTTAGAACTTATTTTGAAAAAAATAATTAAAAAATTACAGTATTTTAATTTTTAATTAGAATTTTATTTTATGAATTTAAAGTAGTGGGGTGGAGGACAATGTTCAGAAACTACTCTGATCTGTTTTATTTGTACTTTTGTCAAATAGTAAAACCAAAAGCTTCATTTCTTTTCCAACAGTGGTTAATAAGTAATTTTCCCCACTCCCATTTTGTTATTTCCTGTGTTTATTGGCCCAAGAAATATGGTTTCCACCACAGATGATTATCTACAGCTATCCCAAAGAGAAGTGTTGGATTGGCAGCTGCCTAGGGAAATTTGTGTTTTTCTGAATATTTTTTTCTCCACATAGCTCTGCATGCTGTTTCATAGACTTCCCATGTGTGATTTTAAATGAGTTAAACTTAAACTGAGCAGTCAGGAAAGCTCATTTCTTTTCACTTTATTTTGTTTTTTTGAAATGATTTCAAGAAGAGAGAAGGATACATCGGGCAGCAGTTGGCTGAGTAATCGTAAGCTCAAGATCTGTACCTCGAATGCCGCTCACAGAGTATAACATTTTTTAATCGTTTTTGCTCCTGATAGAATTACTGGGTTAGTTTAAAGACAAAGACCCAAAAGAACTTCCTACGGAAGCCTTAGCTCCTCATTGGGCTAATGGACAATTGCTGTGTTCAGAATCACATGAAATCCTGTAAAATCTCTCCTTGCATTTTGAATCATCTCATATTTCTACATAAAGGTGACTTGTTCCGTTTTCTTATTTAACAAAACACATTCATATCTTCAGTGGTCTGGCTAAGGTTTGATTTCCATTTATACCTCCCCACTCATCTTATTCAGTTTGGCTAATATCATCTAGATTAAGTTTACATGTCCCGCAACTGCCAGTTTCACAAAGAATGTGGTTCAATACTTGCATTGTAAAAATGTTGGATATTTTATATTCAGTTATGAGTTACTTGAGGGAAGGTATCGTATTGCAATCATCTTTGTATTACTTTTATTTAGGAAAATTCCAAGAATGTATCAAATGCTCAATAAACACTTACTAAAGGAAGGAAGGAAACAACAGTGTGGTGATTGCCTAGAGTGGGGAGGGTGGGAGGAAGTGAAGGAGGGCATGGGAGGATAAACAGCGATGGGCAGAGACTTCACTTGGGATGGTGAAAAGATGATGCATTGTAGAACTGTGCACCTGAAATCTGTATAATTTTGTTAACCAGTATCATCCCAATAAGTTCAATAAAAAGAAAACATAATATATAAGTAGTAACTTGGGAACAGGTGGGGAAAATGTGATTTGCTTTTAAGAATTTAAAGGGTAATTGTTTAGCTGAGGAAGAGGGTCTAAGGATGAACTAGTACTCAAAAAGATATACATAGATTTGATTATTTTCTCTGGTGGTGCTTCACAAAAGATTTGAGGGCCCTTAGATGAGCAGATTGATCAACTAGTCCGGAGAAACTTGGAAGTGGATATAGCATTCAGGCCCAGTAACAAACGGGGTTTGGAAGGTACTAGAGCATTCCAAATAGGAGGTGAATATATGCTGGAGCAAATGATTATATAAACTGTGAAGAATATCTAATGGAGAGAACTAAGCAAAAGTTAATCACATATTTAAATATATGAAACTTAAAATGTAACACAATAGTAATTATTGGTTGAAGAAAATAATAACACTATTTAGCCTTTATTTCTAATCTTTAAGCTATCTGTATTATTTCAGGTTATAAGTATGATTTGCATATTTTTATTGCTCCCTCTTATGTTTTTTAAAATTAGCATTTGGAGTGTCATGGACCTAGGTTGAGGTACATACTGTTTTCAAACAGAATTTGTGCTGTGATAAAGCAACACTCTGTGGTGAATGCCACTTACCTAGTATTACCTAGTCTCAACACAGAAATCTGGAGCACATTGGACTGGCAATCAGTCGAGATGTCGATGACATGGCATAAAAGGATTTAATTTTTTTGTTTCCACGTCATGATGAGATCTTTCCCCACTTTGCTACTCAGCTCTCATGAGCTCATCCTCACAGAACAACCACGATGCAGAGGTGTTCTGATATCAGTGGGAAGCCTTCTCGGAAGAGCCTGCTCTGACTAACCTTCCTTTTCTCTATTTTTCCCTGGACTTTCTTTCGTGGAATCTTTTGTGTTTGGGCGTTGTCTTGTCCTGTGCTGCCCCTTGGCCTCTGAGAGTTACATGGAAACGTGTACTCCTATATCAGGTTCTCACACGCTTTGCTGATGTAGTTTATTCACATTTAAGTATGGTTTTTATCAATTTGATTGTCAGTGAGAGTTCCTTCTTACAGTGTATTCTACAGGATGTCTACTGCTATTTACTTGCTTTTTCTGAATTTATACTTGTGTGTGTTTGTATCTAATCTGAGTGTCTTATTGTCCTGAACTGCTGTATGATAGTCTTGAAAGTAGAAATCACTTTTTACTTATTATCTTAAATAATGGTCACAATAAATTCCTGAATGTTCCTCTAATATTAATATAGAAGTGATATTGGACAGAACGTATGTTCTGTGTGAAACTTTAAATACAATATCACAAAAGACCTTGCTGTTTAATTAATTCATGTCCTCTGTTGTATAGGGTATACTTGCTCAACAACCTTAACAGGTGTTACCAATCACCTAAATTACTGCTGTCCAAGCCATAGGGTGATTAGAAATATTGATCCCTTCCATAATTTTAATTACCATTGATTGATGGCAGTTCCATGATATGACATATGAAGGGAGGAATAGAACATTCATGAAGAAGGTAGGCTGTATATTCTGAACTTTTAAATCATACAAAAGTCCAGGGACATGGAGAAATGGGGCACAAATAACATGGAAATACATAGTTGATCTGGAAAGGATGATGGTAGAAAAATGGGCAAAGGAAAAGAAACTTGAAATTATAATTGACCCAGAATAAAATACCCTTTAGCTTGGGGCAAGACAAAGTGTGCAGTCACAAGTCTGTCTTGGTGAATGTTGAGACCATTGCTGTTTGAAGAAGAATCTTTCTCTATATCCCTGATTGTCCCTACGTGAACCAACCCTGGATATGTTTTAAGTGAATACATAAAACAGTTAGTGTATGTTGCTGGGTTTTCAATTATCTTAGGACTTTCACATTGCCTGCATGACAACAGCTTCCTAATAGACTCTATTGTTCAAATTAACTTGTATTTATGCAAACAAAACCATATATATATGTATATATATGTATATATGTATATATGTATATATATGTAAACCATATATATGTATATATGTGTATATATTTGTATATATATGTATATATGAAATCAATAAAATGATTTCCTTGCATACTCCTGAGTTCTTTACATATTTTTATTGGTCTTAGAACAATTTACCTATAATAAAACACCTTTTAATATCTATATCTATATATCTATTTATCTATATCTATCTATATCTATATATCTATCTATATTTATATCTATCTATCTATATCTCTCTCTATATATAGAGAGAGAGTTATAACTATATCTATATCTATAAATCTATATCTCTCTCTATCTAAACTAATAAAAGCAGAATAGTAAAATTAACCATTTCTCCGGGACGCCCACAGCCAATCAGAGCGACTGTATGCAAATTAGCCCAGCCAACATGGCGGCCGCCACTCACGGACCTGAGGAAATGTTTAGGCAGCGTCCATTGCAGCAGGAGCAAAAGCAAAACTACCTGCTCGCTGGCTCCTTAGCCTTTGGCCTGAAGCAAAACACACATTTGCAACAATTAAGTGTAACAATTGTTTCATTATAGAAGCCGCCAGGTGAGGCAGAGGAGGCTTCCTTAGGAAAAGGCCTCGCCTTAAAGGAACAGCATCAATTATAGGAGATAAACTCCAGAACCTGCGTCCAGCCGCCCTTGCTGGGACGTTGGGCAATGGGAGCTGTGGGCAGCCTTAAAGCCCATCACCCAGGCTGGCCAGGCACGCCAGCAGGTGGGCATCCCCCAAGGGGTCCCAGACTGGGAGAGGGCACAGGCCGGGCTGAGGTACCTCCCAAGTGCACAGAGCAGCTGCAGGGCGGGACAGCGCAGGACCCAGGACCCGTGAGTGGGAAAGAGGTGGCAGGGTTGGAGGGCACCAGGAAGCGGGTAAGAGGTGGCAGGGGGTCGGCGGCCTGTTTGGTGGGCTTCCCAGGACCTTTGCAGGGCACCGGGAAGCAGGTAAGAGGTGGCAGGGGGTCGGCAGCCTGCTTGGCGGGCTTCCCAGGCCCTTTGCAGGTCATCAGGGAGTGGGTAAGAGGTGGCAGGGGGTTGTTGGCCTGCTTGGTGGGCTTCCCAGGCCCTTTGCAGGGCACCAGGAAGCGGGCAGGAGGCGGCAGGGGGTCGGCAGCCT
>PVJC01017132.1:0-32884 GCA_004026665.1 Murina feae
GCGCGCCTCCGTACCTCTGTACTTTGCTTCTGCCGCTCCTCTGAGTCTCAGACTCTTCTCTAGTTGTAGGATTTTCACTCAGCCAGCCGTCCTGTGGGTGCAAGTGGTGTCCGTGTGTTCTTTTCGAGGTTTTTCTGAAATAGTTGTTCACAGCTGCATTTACGGTGTCTACCCTATGCCGCCATCTTGTTTCTTTCTCTTAAAATTGATTTTAAATAACAAATTTTAATTATTGTTTTCTACATTAAAAACTTCATTTGGAGGTATACGTCAGATATAAATAAATGATACATAGAACAAAAACAAACACTTCACATTATAACTTCTATATCACACAAAAAACTTTTGTCGAAAAATATCTTTTTTCAATCAGTCTTAAATTTCTGACTCCTTTCTGCTTTATAAATAAAAGGCATGGAATCATCCATTTTGCCTCTTTTTCCAAATGTATTTTGAGGAATTTGATTATTTTATATTATCTCTAAGGTTCAGTCTATAGATAACATTTTCTAGTTAACCTATGACTCAAACAATAAAAATATTAGAAAAAAATTCTCAGACACATGGAAGTATTTCCTATATATAAGTGTTATAATAGCACATTCTATTATACATAAAAACAAAATACACGAATGGGGTGGGATCAGAGGTACAGATTTGTGGAATGTTTGAACTTTATCATAGGAGTCACTTAATCCTGATGTGAGAAGTTAAGTATTTCCTACTCTCTATTTAAACATGGCTCAAAGAAAAATTGCAGGAGAGCCTACTCAAGATAAAGAACTTGCTTGTGATCATGCAGTTATATAATAATTAACCGCTGTGCTGGGCTGATTTCCCGAAATGACAAAGGACACTTTCACTATCCATGGTTATTGACTATGATGTGTGGTTAGAAATAAAAGGTTTTATCTACAATGACATACTGTTACTGTGGAAAATGTCATCTTCCTGGCTAATTTTGGACACTCCTATTAATATTATTTACAAGACACAGTCATTTTGAAGATACATGGAAGTTTCCATTTATTAATAGATTCTATGATTCAATTCCTTGTGTTCAGGACTAAATTATGCTAATCCTTGAGATTTCAGAATAACAATATCTGATTTCTGCACTTGGGAAATTTTCATGTTCCAAAGAAAAGCAGATCAAATACAAAACAATGTAATAACTATGAAATCAATAAGTATATATAACTTGGTAATTGGATAAAATATATCACAGTGGACTAGATCAAACAATGACTGAGAAATTTTCAGTAACCTAATATTAAAAATGAGTCTCACAAGATAAATAGGAGTTTAAATGGGAAAAGGAATAATGGAGTGCTATTTGGAGATGGTGATAGAAATAACAGTGGCCCAGCAGAGATTTAAAGGAAAAGTAAGATCAAATGGATAAGGCCATATGGCCAGTACAGGAAATGTCACCTACTTCATATTTATTATTGTGGTAGAGAAAGAAACTTTACCTTTAAGATTCTTTAGGCTGGTCTAATAATTGAGAGATTAACAAGTGAAATAAACAAATTTAATTACATGTGTACACGTAGGAGCACCACATATATGAAGGGTTCAGGGACAAAAAGTTAAAATTAAGTGTAGATGGCATTCTGAGCTAAGAATGAGATAAGGCACTTTAGGGCTTTAAAAGGTCATTTCAGGAGAATAAGAACAGCAGAGATTGAGTTATTAGAACTTTGCCCTACTCTAGAGCTACGTCATAAAGATTTATTTTGGGTGATAACTCTTATATGGTCAATGCCCCAATTTAAATTATTCAAGAGAAAAGTCAAAGTTTCCTGTGAGCTTGCAGGGTCTTGATTGTCTTAAGTTCAGAATAATTGTCACGTTAAAGTGGCACATTTTGGAGAGGGTGTTCTGAGCTTATAAAGTATGAAAGATGAATAAACTTTGGACAAAATCTTATTCCAAAGGTTGAAACTTATATTTGTAGAACCTTAACAGGTAACTCACCATTTAAAAACGCAAAATACTCAAATGAATCCCATATGCGTGACATTCGTCACCGAAAATGAACTTAAAAGCAGTGAGTGAAATGCCTAATAAAATAATAAAAGTGAAGAATATAGAGAGTTAAAACCATGCAGTAAAAACAATTAGTCTTGCCATGGCCACCTTACAAATTGGCATTAAAGGCAAAGAACACATTCTCAACTACTTTCAGTTGTTTCTATTTGGATATACAATAAAACAGAAACTGAATGTTTCTAAAAGAAACATTTAGATGTCTGATGAGCATTTTGAATACTGTATTTCATCTTTCTTTTGATCATTTACATTTTTTATTTTGCTCTCAGAATCTTTGTTATTCCAAGGAATATTGAGGTCTGAACAGTTCATTGTAATTAGTTTGCATGGGCTGTTAGCTCCGTAATTGGCCCTCCAGCAGTGCTTTTTGTTATTTAAACAATGTGGCTAATACAATATGCGTGATGAAAATGTTAACACTATTGTTTTGCAGCTTGTGATGTTTTTAACCCTTTCAGCAAAATAACAATAAAGTTTGGACTATGCCGGAACAAATGTCTAATTATATAGGGCCTGTATTTTATTCCTCCCTCTATGAATTTTATTACTATATTCAGAACTGTGTGTCTTATAGCAACACACACAAGACTGTAGTCTACATGATTTGCATTCTAAGACCTTGTGTGTGCATTGATAAAACAAATACCTCCTCCTCCCCCCCACTCCCCCACACACACAAAGGCAATTAAATGACACGGTCTCTATTCATTCTGAATATATTTTTACCTGGCTTAAATATCTTTAATATCCTAAATATCTTTAGGATATAGGATTGTACTTGATAATTTTGCTGCATCTTTAAATGGTTTTGCCATACACAGAGCTTTGTTTTTATACTTTTCTAATAACTTTTAAACTAGGAAAGTAAAATACAGGTACTGATACAATAAAGAAAGGGACTCAGTTAATGTCTTTTGTGAATATGTGCACACTGTTGAATGGCTTTTGTTCTTGTTGCATCATTTAATGATAATAATAACCTTTTTCTAGCCTGTTTTATGCTTGAATAAAACATATATATAATTTATTTTTTAACTAGGGAGAGAAAGAAAAAATGCTTCCTTTGGTTAAATGTGATGAACAACAAGAAGGAAATGCAGTATCAGACATCTATTCTGCAGCTTCCCATTTGCTATCTTGGGTCACAATAGTTTTACATCTGAGTATTTTTCCATGAGAGTGGAAGGAGCTAATGGCAGATGCTGTGTTAATGGCTCTTTTTTGGGTTATGACACATTTGCACTTACCTCTTGGCAGGGCACCTGAAGAAGGGCAATATTGGACTTCACAAGCCAGGTCAGCATGGAGCAGGGTTCTAAGCTTCCTCCTAAACCTCAAACTCCTGAAATAAAGGGATTGGCTATATAACCATGAAAACCCCCATTTATTTAGTGTGACTCTTCCCCTTTCTGTCCATTCACTCCCTTCCTTATTCATTAAAGCCTTAGGGCATCAGATTCTGGACAGCATCAAACAGCATCAAACCGAAGAACAAAGCCTCAGATCTGTTATCACAGAAAAAGAGTTTTGGTCAAACTAAAGTCAACACTTTTAAAAAATATATTTTTATTGATTTCAGAGAGGAAAGGAGCGGGAAAGAGAAATATAAACATCAAGGATGAGAATGAATCATTGATCAGCTGCCTCCTGCATGCCCCCTATTGGGATTGAGCCTGCAACTTGGGCATGTGCCCTAGACTGGAATCGAACCCAGGACCTTACAGTCCACAGGCCAACACTCCATCCAATGAGCCAAACTGGCTAGGGCTAAAGTTAACATCTTGACTTCAGTTGTGTTTCAGTCCTAGGTTCATGGAAGGAGAAAACCCTGCTGACCATATCCTCATGAATCTAAACAGAAAGATGTTATGGTTGACATCAGGAACTCATACAATAACCAACTACTTCCTACATTGGCCCCATCCAATCAGTAGGACCTACAACCTCAACTCCTTTAATCACCATGATTAATACATTTTTCTGTATTAATACTTTTTTCCATGTATAATCTATCCCCAGGCTTTAGAACACAAGCTTGCCTGTGCTCTGGGTTTGCACCATTTCCTTAAATAAACATTACCTATCTTTGCTGCACACTCTTGTTCTCATATTGTTGGGCTTTGATGTGTGCAGACAGGGAACCCCTTTAGTTCAATAAAAACTACATCTTCATTGTAGGTAGAGCACAGGAGGTTTATCTCGGTGCAGTGGCTGATGCAATGCTGTGAGCGCACTCCAGCAATTCAAATCTTTCTGGCAAACCAGGAAGATGGCAACGTCCGCCTGAGCCCCTCCCAGAGCCACCTACACAGTACCCTGACCTTTATGCTCATTGGCTCCCTAAGAAGACCTGGTGTTCCATGATTGGCTACCTCCGCTAATACATACCGCTGTATTTCCTCAATAAAATTAGACCTGCATCACAGAACCTGGTCTCCGGAGTCATGCATGCAAGCGTCCTAGCGCTAGGGGCTCCGTCGTCCTCACCCCTGGGAAATCCCCTGCTTCACTTCATCATTCTTCCTTTCCTCAAAGTCATTACATTAAAATTAGAGCTCTATCTTTATTAGAATACTAGAGGCTCGGTGCACAAAAATTTGTGCACTTGGGTGGAGGGCTGCTCTGCCCAGCCTGTGCCCTCTTGCAGTATGGGCCCCCTCGAGGGATGCCCACCTACTGGCTTAGGCCTGCTCTGTGGGCAATTGGGCCTAAGATGACAGTCAGACATACCTCTGGCAGCCTGGGAGCCCTCTGGAGATGTCCACTTGCCAGCAGGGAGCAGGCCTAAGCTGCAGTTGGACATCCTTAACACTGCTGAGGAGGTAGGAGAGGCTCCCACCACCACTGCTGTGCTGGCAGCCTTCTGGCTTGGGGCTGAGCAGAGCTCCCCCTGTGGGAGTGCCCTGACCACTAGGGGCAGCCCCTGCATTGAGCATCTTCTCTCTGATGGTGAGTGGGTGTCATAGTGACCAGTCATTCCCACTCGTTCTGCTGTTAGGGTCAATATTCATATTACCCTTTTATTATACAGGATTATATAGGCTAGAGGCCTGGTGCATGGGTGGGGGCCGGCTGGTTTGCCCCGAAGGGTGTCCCAGATCAGGGTGGGGTTCCCACTGGGGTGCCTGGCCAGCATGGGTGAGGGGCTGATGGCTGTTTGCAGGCTGGCCACAGCTCCCATTGACCCAATGTCCCAGCGAGGCTGGCTGGAATCAGGTTTCTGGGCTTTATTTATCTTCTATAATTGAAACTTTGTTGCCTTGAGTGGAAGGCCACAGCCCACCTAGGCAGGCAGTTTCCTCCATCGCTGGTAAAACGAAGCCTCCTGTTTGCTTCAGCTCTGTAGCTTTTGTAATTGAAACTTTGTTGCCTTGAGAAGATGCCCAGTCAGCCTAGGCAGGCAGTTTCCTCCATCACTGGTGCAACAGAAGTCTCCTGCTTGCTCTAGCTCCATGGCTACCAACCGCCATCTTGGCTGGGTTAATTTGCATACAGCCACTCTGATTGGCTGGCGAGCGTGGCTTAGGTATAACAGAGTGAGGGTCAATTTGCATATTACTCTTTTATTATATTAGATTGGCTCCTAAATTCTGGGCAAAACAATATCTGTTTTTCTACTTAATGTCTCCACTGTTCATGTTAATAACATTTTAATAAATCATCCTTTAGGCTAGGTAGTTTTAAAAAGATCAAAGCAATACAGGGTAAAGTTTAAATCAAAACATACTCATTATCTTAAGTTTTAAATTATTCAATTTAATTTTAAATGTCTCTTTTATAAAAAAAAAAAAAGATTTTGTATAAAATTTCCTGAAAAAAAAAAGCTTATTTTACTTATTCCATAAGGCTAATTACAAAACAGATTTATGGAATTTATCTTATAGTATAGATCTACACACCTATGCAATGGTATGGAGTAGAATGTCCTATTCAATTTTATTCTAAAACAGTGTTATTGGAGAGCAACCAGGCCTGGAGTGGGTATGCTTCGGGGAGCCTGTGGTGTGTGAGCTCTTGACGTTGTGCAGGAGAGATTTCGCAATATGAGTTCAGGTGATTTTTGTTTCCTAGAGCTGGGGACAGAGAAACAAGGAAGTGCTGAGGATAGAAGAAAGGACAGGAGAGCCGAGGTGGGGTGCTTTGTTCTTCTAACAATGTTACAGGGGGAAAAAATCGAGCCTAAGTGAGTATATGTATAAAATATTTAAACACCCGAGACAAAGAAAGCAATGTATTTAGGTAGCTTTTATGTTTATTTTGCTAACATTTTTCCCACGCCTTTTATTTTGATAGTGTAATCTTTGTTTTTGGAAATTCCATGTCATCCTCTTAAGGTTATGAAAGGTAATTCTTGCCTCCATTTTCTAGCTATTGCAATACATTAGTCCATGATCATGTGACTAGAGATGAAACAACCACAAGACCTTGCTTGTAATTGTACTTTTGAGAAAATCTCTTTTTAACTACTATGCACTTTCTGAATGGGACATAAACAAGATTTCTCTTTAGAACAGATGCTAGTTTATGCATCCCAATACCTACTGCCACAGTAATAGAGGCCATTTGTTTTTCTTAAAAACTTAGAAATTATCTGGCCTAGATTACAAGTTTAGGGATTTAAATAACCATTAAATGCCATTAAAATATAGTGTATTAAAATATTATTGACTACATTCCCTAATCTGTACTTTAAAGTCCTTTGACTATATTCCAACTACCAATTTGTACTTCTAAATCCTTTCACCCTGTTCACTCAGTCCTCCAAACCCCCACCCCTATTGTAACATCAGTCTTTCTCTGTATCTATGTCTGTTTCTGTTGTGTTTGCTTATTAATTTTCTTTAGATTCTACATATAAGTGAGATCATATCGTATTTGTCTTTCTCTGTCTGACTTATTTCATTTAGGTAACAGTGATGTATAGTACTAGGTATCTACTTGAAATATCCAAGGGATCATTTTGTAAATTATAGTATTGTCTAACTGTATATTGTATAACTGATACTAATTTATATATATAAAAGCTTAATATGCAAAGTTTCCCCTCAGGAGTTCAACTGACTGGGAGTTTGATTGCTCCCTATGAGGTGCTCTGACCACCAGGGGAATGAAGGAAGGCCCTGGCCAGCAACTGGCAGCTGCTAGGGATGCTAACTGTGCACAAATTTTGTGCACTGAGTCTCTACTATAAAATAATACTGAATATCAACTCCAATTGAAAATTAAAATAGATACCTATATACCATACATACTTAAGGTAGCTGCTAGTATTTTTAATGCCTGGGTATTTCATAGGGTAGTAACCAATATAGGAGATTTCTTACAATCATAATATTTGAAACTGGAGCCCGCCCTTGTGATTTATGTCTCTGACCAATAGGTCTTGGTGCTCTGTCCTTTCTGTTCTAAGCTTTCAGTGGTTCCCATTTTTGTTTTCAATGCCTCTAAAGTAGAACTAATTTTCCCCAGGACACGAAAATACATCCTATTGAATTACCCTTTAAAATAAAGATTACATTTATTGCTTCCTTCAGAGAGAAGTAGTGTTTCACAAGTGTTCTTAGGTGACAAAATTTCTTTATTACCCTGAAGATGTTTGAATCCCAAATTTATCTTTAGATTCAAGAGAGCAACTGTCACACAGAACTTCTTCAATATAAAACAGATTTCTACATTTTAATTGTTCACTAATGCACATGGGTCTGGCATGTTGGCTATGAAAAACTGATCTCTCACACAAAATTGTATGCTTTATCTTTTTTCCTTCAGGAGGACTAATGTGAATATATATATTTTTTCTCATACTTGCTTGAACTTACTGAAGGTTCCTAGCTATAGTCAACAAAATTTAGCATCCTGACTTTTTTTTTCTGAATGTCTAGAACTCCACATTTGGTAGGCATACAGTCCAATTCCAGGCACAGGTTTAATCAGCTACTTTGTAATAAGCAACTTCTCATTAAAGAGATAACATAATCCTTACAGCCCAATCTAATTTAATTCATCTATTCCACAATCTGTAGTGTAGCAATTGAAAGTCTCAACACTAATAGCACACAGCTATCCAATTTTTAAAACAAGAAAATTTCTTGTCTATTTGACAAAAAAGACATACATCAATTTGCAGGTATTGCTGGAGGTAGAGCTTCCAGGCAATGGCACTAGGGCTCTCTTTGTACTTTCTATTTCTCTTCTCTGCTTGCTGTTACTTCCCTGTTCATTTTGCTTCTATTCTATTACCCTGCAGACTCTTTATTTGTCAATAAAACAATTACATTCTCATAATTTCAATTGTACAAGCAGGAGAGTTATATTTCCAGATTTGACAAGAAAAATATTAGGAAATACTGCTTTTGGCTCCAATCAATTAGATTACATATTCACTGTTTCAATTAATCACTATGCTAAAAATGATATATTATCTTTTACTCCTTCCTAAGGCTTAAGAACCAAGAAAACATAATATGCTGCTACAGCACGATATAGTAAGAAAAACGAGTTTTGCCCTAACCGGTATGGCTCAGTGGATAGAATGTTGGCCTGCTGACTGAAGGGTCCCAGGTTCGATTCCAGTCAAGAGCATGTATCTTGGTTGCGGGCACATCCCCAGTAGGGGGTGTGCAGGAGGCAGCTGATCGATGTTTCTCTCTCATTGATGTTTCTAACTCTCTATCCCTCTCCTTTCCTCTCTGTAAAAAATCAATAATAAAAATAAAAAGAATAAGTTTATCAAAAGACTGTGGTAAAAAGATAAGGTGCACAAAGCAAAAATAAATCTATATACATGTATGCTCAAATACATACATATGTAAATAACACAAGTCTTTATCTTGATGTTATTTTACGATTTATTAGCATACTAGGTCGTGAATATGTGCTTCCAATATAGTATGTGTGTTACCCACATATCTCTTCTCTCACATGCTGCCTGACTAGTCACATCTGCCCGCTGAGTATGCTTAAACTTGCTCAGACTCTCTTGAAGTAATTTGTTCGCAAGAACCACATCATAAGAGCTCTACAGCCATCTTGTCAAACATGCTAAGCATGAAAAACATGCGATAAGTCCAGAAGGAAACTGCTGACAGGAAAAAAAAGCACTTATAACTTTCTGTGTATTAAAAAAAAAAGTTAAGAGACTAAAATTGAACCAGCCACTGAGAAAGTGCCTCTCTCTCTGAAAGATATTTTTCTTGCTGTTTCCTTATTCCCATAGTTTCATAAGCAACATTTAGAAACCTTTAATTTAGAAATTAGAGGAGAGAACAATTTATTTTGCTTATATGTAAAAAAACATGAGTATATGTTTACTAGTCAACAGATAGTATGTGATTTACATTTTATGAACATTTTTAAAAGCATGAAAAAATAAAGTGCATGCATCTAAACCTATGGAGCAGAAGAGTCTATATGCATACAGTTATATCTTGTGTAGACAGAGTAAAAATTGATGTTACATTACCACCAAATGAATGACCTCATGAAGTAAAAATGAAAATTAAAATGGTTTAACAATTTTTATACCAAGGGTAAGTTATATTAAATCTAAAAACAGAAATGAGAAAATTAGGAATAATTGAAGAGACTCTGTGATATTTTCTGTAGAAAAGAAAAACTAAATAAAAAATATAAGCCTACACTCATTTAGATGCAATTCTTTACTTAAGACTATTCATGCATTGTTTATAGAAATAACTTTGTGGGTTCTAGAATAGCAACATTTAGTTTCAGTGGAGAGACTGTCTGGTCTTGTTTGATTAGATCAAAGATTTGCATAAACAAAGTGATCACCAAAAAGGGGAAAAGGCCATGCACAGCTGTAGGTGCAAATCCTAGGGATGGATGATCTCTTTTTATTTGATCTAAGAAAAATATTTTGAATTATACTGAAAAAATATATATATAACCATTGTGTACATTTTCCATTCCTTTACTCTTCTCATCAAAATAAATCACACATACAATCAAATTTTGAGATGATAGCAAAAACAGTTTGAAAGTGTTTGTAACATTTGGTAAAGAGATGCTTGTGAGGAATCTGATAGTCAACCCAAGGACAGTAAATATAGGATCTGTGTGAAATGTGTATAAAAGTGAACATTTGAACCCACAGACATATGGAACCATCTGACTTTGTTTCTTCTTTCAGAACCCTCAATTGTATAGTGACTACCAACTGATTCCTTGATTAAATTATGCAAGAAATTAAAAAAAATTCAGCTGCTCTCAAATTGTATTGCAGTAGTGAATATTATGATGGCAAAAGTATAAAATATTCCTTTTTTATTGATTTCACTTACATAGGTCTAACTGTATTGTCATAAATGACTAAAATGTCCTAAAATACAATCAAACTAGAGGCCTGATGCACAAAATTTATGCAAGAGTAGGCCTTCCTTCCCCTGGCTGCCAGCACTGGCTTCCTTCTGGAACCTGGGACCCAGGCTTCCCTCGCAGCCCCGGTTTCAACTGGAAGGTCATCTGGAAGGACGTCGGTCTAATTAGCATATTAAACTTTTATTATTAGATATATTTCTAACAATAATAAGAAATATTCCTCTAGAATATAAACCATAGAAGTTAAAATCCAATTTTTCAAAAACATACTTTTGCAAAATTTTTAAAAACTTTATAATAAATTTGTTGATCCTAAAAAAATAGAATGTGATAAATATAAACATCAGTATATCATTCATGTGTGTAAATATTTTTATATATAACTATAAGAATATGTAACTGTGTGTGTGTGCATGTATATTCAATGCTATAAAAATAAACATGAAATAAATATTAATGTGTGTGGAGATTCTAATTCTTAGAACTCCTATGTTTATAGCTAATCCTCCTTGTTAGACAAGAGCCTCTCTTCCCTCTGAAAATCCTTTTTATTATCCTGATGCTTGCCACTCAGTGTTTAAGTCTTCTTAGTTAAAGTAGGTTTATAGATAACTTCATAAAATAGTTCTATTCCTCTGGTAGCAAAAGTGGCCTTAAGATGAACAGCAGAAATACACAATTATCCAAACTTAATCGTCCCTGAGTCAGCACTACATGTATTTAGTGAATCGGAGAATATACTTACACAGAAAGGCATTTAGAGATAATAATACATGTTTCATAATTTCTTTAGTAATCATCTGTGGTAGGCATCATAATTACCCCCTAAAGATATGTATGTCTAATCCTGGTAACTTTACATGGCAACAGACTCTGTAGGTATGAGTAAGTTAAGGATTAAGTTAAGGATTTTGAATTGGGGAAATTATCTTGAATGACTTATAATCTTTGAAGGTGGACAAGAAATGTGGGCATCCTCTAGAAGCTGGACAAGGCAAGGGAATGAATTCTCCTCTAGAACTTCCAGAAAGAAGTACAGCTAATCTACTCCTTGTCAGACTTGTCAGACTTAAGGCATCCAGAGCTGCAAGACGATAAAGTTCTGTTGTTTTAAATTATTAAATTTGTGGTAATTTGTTATGTCAGCAATAAGAAATGAATACATCACCAGCCTTGTATCACTGGATCAACAAATCCTTATGACAGGTTTTACTCTAGTCTACAACTTTTACCTATATGTTATACAATCATGGTTATAATATTGTTAGCACATGGGTTACACATTAAGAACAAAAAAACAGATATACAAACTACTGACCTTTATCTTTTCAAGATCTTCAACAGACTTTACCAAGAACCTTAAAATATACATATTTCAATGTCACCTTGTTTTCTATCATTATCTCTGAATAACTGAGGCAACTTCATGCAATATTTCTTAAATCTGGATTCAATTTGGTATCCCCATTTCTGAAAACTCAGTATTCTCCAATCCAGCCAGTTTTAACTGTAGATTTTTCAGTTTCAAATATGTCAGAAATCATTATTAGTAAATGACATATGCATTGCCAGAAAATATAAGATAATACACTAAATCCTAAATCCAAAACGTTTTAAGTATTTTTTATGGTCCTTTAAGCTCACCACTCATCTCTACATTGTATGAAAGGAGAAAATGCCTTAGTTATCACTTTAAGAAACTTGTATTTACTTCAGTTCTTTATTGAAAGCACTTGTGTCCCTTTAAGCTTTGGAATATCACTATGTCTGTTAGTAAACAATAACGATATAATATAACATAGTCTTATATAAACTAGAAATATCTCTCTATTTCACATAAAAAATCAGAAGTAGAAAATTCATATTGTGTTTCATTATGTTCTACAAATATTTATGGATGTAGACTCTTTCAAGATTGTTCCAGTAATCCTGGAGTATGGTTTCAATTAGCCTGCCCCAAAATAGTGGAATAAAATCTATTATCACATCCACATTCCAGGTAACAGGATACCATAAGTACTAAGGAATAACAGGGTGGAAAAATGTGAATCAACTCCATTCTATGGAAGATTTCCAGAAGTTTCCTTACAGCATTCCACTGCCTTTCCATGGTTCAGAACCCTGTGATACAGTTATCCCTAGTTGAAAGGGATCTGGAAATTTTATCTCTACCATTGATGAATATATTCAACTAAAAGCTTAAAAGCTCAAATTTCCGTGACACAGGAAGTAAGGGAGGAACTCATATTGTAAGAGACTAGCAGTCTTATCAATACCATGAGGAGAGAGAAAGACAGAGAGAAAGAATCACATTTTATCCTCATAAAAATCATCTGTGGCAGAAAACACTATATTTCTCATTTTTTCAATGAGAACAGTCAAGTATATAGAGGTTGAAATAGATGTTCAAGATTACATAATTAGAAGGTGATAGAGAAGAACTTAAATACATTTTTCTCTGAATTAATATTATCTGCCTTTAAACAGTAAATAATATCACAACATCTTATAATACTTCAAGCAATTAGATTGACCCTCATTATTTCAGATTATTTTATTTTAATAGGTATAGATTTATTTTAAATTCAATTTGCAGAATATTTTACAGTCCTTTATTATTTTTAGATGTTTAAGTCTTTCACCAAATTCTTAGGATATTTTTTTTTCTAGAGAAACATGTTTAAACAACATATAAATGTATGTTAATTTAGAAAAATATATATTATTTGCTTCAAAATAAACTTATCCTTAGGCTGCACCCATGCCATTGGCACTTTATTACTAAGCATTATAAGCCAGCATAACTGAACAACTCAGTATATTTATGATCATATATATTTAGTAGTTATCTCAATACTATTATTTTCAAATACTTTAATTTTCATATTAAATAACAGATGAATATAGCATATTTTTTCAATAATTATTAAAAATTCTAAAATTGTAAAATATTAAGTTGTCAACTTCAAACAAAGCTTATTGAAAAACTAAATATTCAATTTTGAATGGTAGAAAAATCATAGAAGTGTGTTATTTTTTCTAAGGTACTTACAAAAGCAAGTATTTACAAATTAACTGCTATTTTAAATAAAAATGCTTATATATGTCTCAGTGCCTCATTACTCTAGATGGCCTATCAATATGGGGATAAATGTTAAAGATGACTTAAGACTAGAATGTGATGTATCACCAGGTAAAAAGATTTTAGAGTATAAATTTTGAAGAACTCGATATACTGAAAAGTACTTGATATGATTTCACTATAAAAAGCTTTCATGAAATCTTGAAACAATGGACATTGTTTCAAATACTCTAATATAGTATCTGTAGACTCATAAAACACAGTATATGTCTTTTTTATATTAAAATAAAAACATTTGAAGAATTTTAAGAATTAGTAAAGCATAAAAATATAGAACTAAAACTAATTAATAAAAAAGTCTAATTATATAATAAATGTAAAAATGTGTGTGAGACACTGATGACAATGTCTAACTCAAGTGCTCATTGAGTTTTCTCTGGATTTGATTACTATTACTAGGAAGAAGATAAAATATTACTTTATCAAAAACCATAATACTCTTTTCAGTGTTATGAATAAAAATTCAGTACATAATATAATTGATCTGTTTTTCAGTGAAAACAAGATAAAGTATTGAACAAACTTTTCCTCAGTAAACATATAACTTATTATATATACACATGAAATATGTTACCCATAATAAATAGTTTAAACAGATACATGACAACATAGAAAACAAGGAGTTGGATGGGCTTAGATATTATCTTTTTGTGTAAGTGAATAGAATGTTTTCTCTAATTCACATAGCAATGTAGATATAGAAAATTCAGGATTATGTTTTATTATGTTCTAAAATCCTCAGGGATGCAGACTATGCCCCAACCATCCCGGAGTATGGTCTTAATTACCCTGTTCCAAAATAGTGGAGCAAAATCATTAGCACATCTGCAGTTTTAGGCAACAGGAATCTGAACTATGTTGGGTCGAAGACTATTCCATGTTTAACATGTGAATGTTAACTTATCATGATCTACATTCCTTCTGTGCACAAATGGAATCACTCTCCTGGAATACAATTTGAATTTTCCAAGGATTCTCAGATAAGTTGTTAAATAGAAATAAATATGGTGGGGTAAATATGGAGGATTAATAGTTTAAAAGTCACCTTCTACAAATGCCTTATATGCTCTTGTTGCTATATCCTCTATAATAAAGACTAATATGCTAATTAGACCAAATGGCAGAACGACCTTCCAGAAGGACTTTATGGAATGACCAGTGGGCAGGCTGCAAAGCAGCCAGGACCATGAGGGCTGTGCCCCTTGCACAATTTTTGTGCACCAGGCCCCTAGTTAATTAATAAAAACCTTATTTTTATTTAACATTATTTTTCTTAAGCTATATTTCTAATTTTTTTTACATTATACCTATTTATATGTCTAATTAAAATCTTTATTGAACAATTAACTTATTCAACCTTCTAATAATTTTCTCTGTCTACCATGGCCCCCAGAAGACTGTGTAATGGGTTATATATACTTGTCATTTGGGCATCACCTCTAAACTCAACTAATGCAACATCATTCTACAAGTTCCATCATAATAATTGCTCCATTACCTAATTATCTTCTATGTGTCATTAGCTATATTTTAATATACTAGGTAATACTCAGGACATGACTGAAAGTTAAGTAACTTGCCCTGGACTACATGGCTAGTAAACAAAATAAATGTATTCTGATCTCCAAGTTTCTTTTGGAAAATATATAAATTAATTATAATAAATGCCTTATTCAAAGAATAAAGTTGTACTGCAGTAAATTAAAATTTATTTTAAGAACAATTATCTTGACTATAATTATGACAAATATAGCCAAATTCATTATAATTTTTTTTTGCTCTGAAACAGAATTCAAAACACATTTTGTACAGAGGAAAAGCTGTAGATATGAAAGCCATAGATCCATAAAATAACAAAGACAGACCCCATGTCACATTGGAGCTAAAGAAGAATTGACTCTATGAGAAGCTTTTAGAAAGTGATTATCTGCATCTGTAGGTATTTAACTTTCTGCCAAGTTTCTTAACTCCTTTTGTTTACTAAGGGTACATTTTAAAATTAAACATCTTGAGAGCTGGCGCCACAGTTTGCGACGTTCAGCAGTACTTTGACATTCTTTTGGTTTCACAAAGCAACTGGTTATCTGCAATTTCATAAACACAATAGCATAAAATCATATTTTACTGGTTTATTTAATAATCTTGTGTCAATTTTAAAAATAGAGTAAGCTAGAAGTCCGCTGTTCCAGGATTTTTATAAGTAGCTCACAGCAAGTTGACATTGTGATATTGAAGACTATTTTTTAATTGGTCTCCACTTACATATTTTAGTTTTCCTATTTGATGATAATTTTAAATTAAGTTGGCAATGGTAATGTTCAAGATGTCAGTGTGCTATCATTTTCAATAATCTTTTTTAAAACTCTGATTTATTATCTCATTATTACAGGGGACTCATTTATTTCTTCTTTCCCTTATCAAATGTCCTTTGGACAGTTTCTATGTTTCAGCTATCAGGAAAAAAAAAACAAACTTGCCTGTTAAGAAGGTTATGTGGAGGCTGTCAAATGGTGACAGATATGTAGGTCCTGGGACTGAATGAGAAAGCCAGTAGACAATGTATAGACGGTGGTTCTTTAACTTTGATTGGATGTCAATCAATTTCTGGATATTTTTCAGCTAGACTTCCTGGAGTACCATCCAAGAATTACTAAATAAAAATCTCTCAGAATAGGGATCAAGCAACTCATTTAAAAAATTGGTAGATGATAATGTTTCCATCAAATGTTAAGGAACACTGTGCAGAGAAAAACAGGAAAGGAGAGGAGCAGTCTTCAAACAATAGTATTTAAGGGTGTGATTGTGTAATGATCCAGCAAATGAGACTAGGAGAGAAAAATAAATTGACAAAAAGAAAAAAAAAAACCTTGAGAGAATGTAAACCCACAAAGACAAGGATGTAAAAGTGTGAAGAGTGAGAATGGGTTAAAGAGCCTAGCAGATGCTCAGTTGGTTAGGGGTCCTTCCATGCACCGAAAAGGCTGTGGGTGGATCTTCAGTTGGCACATACAGGAGACAACTCATCAATGTTTCTCTCACACACTGATTTTTTCTCTCTTCCTCTCTCTTCCTCTCCCTCTAAAATCAATAATAATAACTTAAAAATGCACTCAGTTGAGAATTAAGAAAAGGGGATAAAATTTTATATCTTGCTGAGAATCCAAGAATTATGAGAATTAAAGAAGGCTAAGGGATTTGTACTTTCTGAAATAATTGATTAGCTTTACTTTCACTGGATTCAGGGAGAAAATTCTGGACTCGGAAAAAAATGAACAATGGGAGGTATGTACGAAGTTCATAAGTATATACAGATAGCTTTATAGGTTTAAGAGGAAAACATGTAAGTACCCCATATTCTCATTATTTTCCTATGAAATTTTAGGCAAAACAACATGCTAAATCTGACTTAAAGAAAATCTGATAACTTCGTCATGTAAGTATTACCAATGTCAAAACTTAATAACAATAGCAAAAATAGCAATAGAACAAATATTTATTGATACTTTTTTATGCCAGAAGTAGGATAATATATCTGTGATGTTATTCAATGATTATATAGCCTGATGGATTACATGAAGTTTTAAATTTGTCCAAGAAAACATAACTATTCAGTGGTTCCACAATTTAAACCCATGTGGGTTTTACTCTATTATCCTCTTAAATCTTATTTTAGATACATTTCTCACTATTTGAAGTAAAAGATAGTTTTAAATAAAGTTTTATATATTTACTTTGAGACATAGACATCGTGACATATAAAAAGCAAGATTAATAACATACTTAAATATGGTCATAGCATCTGGGATTGCCCTTCAGCCTTAAAGTATAAGTCTTAAAAAATTAGGTTTCTCTCTGATCCAGTGTTCATTCTGCCCTATTTTTCTGGCACTTACTAGACTAATTGATAAAATATTTGCCAAATTTTCTAAACCTATTCACTTAATATTACTCAGTCAGTATCAACTAACAAATCACAACCCCAATTAAACATCATATGACAGTTAATCCATACCTGGACCTAGCAATTGAATGTTAAACCCATGAAGTCAAAACCCGGGTTTTGACTTCAGTTAAAACCCAGGGCCCAGATTTCAAATGGATACTCAACATACCTGGAAATTTTAGTGTAATCTACATTTCCTTCTCTAAATTCACTATTTTTTAACTCCTTTAGCCACTTAGTGTTTCCTACTTGCTTCTCAACCCTTAAACCTGATGTGTATTGTTTTTAATCAAACTTGCATGCCGAGTGGATTCTCTTCATCATTACCCACAATTACTATCTTCACTCCCCTTACTATATGAATGCTGTGAGCCCAGCCTTGTCAATGACCAAGCTCTCTAGATTTTCTTTTCTCTCACCTAATGTATTTTATGAGTATCTCCTCCCCATCATCATTAATTTTTTCCCTCTCTACATGCACTGGCCCAAATACACAATCATAATTATATATTGTCTCTTTTAAAGTAGAAAACATCCTTGGACCTCTGCAAACCTCTATAGATAACCACTCTATTTCCATGTTCTCATTCCATAATAACATTTCTGGAAATAACTGTTCATAAGTTCTTCATTTCAAACCATTCTCTCACATTCTCTCCTCAGTCCATTTCATAAGGCTTTGATCCCGACCACTCCACAGAGGTTTTCTTGCACAGTCAACATAGATGTCATGCAAACAAATCTAGTTATCACTCATTGGCTCTTCTCTTACTTGACATGTCAGCAGCATTTGAAATAACCCTTCTCTCTTCTTGAGACAGCACATTTCTGGGACTCCACATTCTCTTAACTTTTTTGCTACTTCATAAACCACCTATTTTTACTCACTAACCCTGGATTAAACTATGTTGATCAAGTTTTAAATGTTGTAGAGTCCTAAGGCTCTGATATGAATAGCCTTCTCTTTGCCATGGAAATATTTTCTCCAGATGATGTCATCATATTTCATGGTTTCTAATTTAACTAAGATTGGTGTATGACTTCCAAATCTGTATTTTCAGCCTTTACTTGGACCTGTGTATTCTATTTTCTATTTGGTATCTCCAGGTAATACACAATTGGTATTTCACAGATAACTTACTCGTAGTCAAAACAAAACTTCCATCAAGCAGTTCTCTCTCTACCCTTCCCTCAAATTATTTCTTTCCAGTTACCATCTCTAGGTGAGTTGTGACTTACCCAGAGCAAGGGATGTCCTGTAAGCTCTAACCAGGGTAAGTTCATGTAAAGGTGTGATATTTTTAAAAAATTATATTGTAATTTACTATTATTTTACTGTGTTTAGATACACAAAGACTTACCATAGTGTCACAGTTGCCTACAGCATTTAGCATAGTATCCTGCTGTACAGAGCTTGTAGCCTAGGAACAACAGAATATAGCCTAGATATGTAGTTGGCTATACTGTACCACCTAGGTTTGTGTAGGTGAACTCTATGATGCTCACACAATGTCAAAATTGCCTAATAACATTTATCAGAACATATCCCCACTGTTAAGCAACACATGGCTGGACCATACAATCCAACAATTCCTCCTCTGGCTATATATCTGAAGAAAATAAAATCAGGATCTCACAGTGATATCTGTGTTTTCATGTTTATTTGAGCATTAGCCACAAGAGCTTAGATATAGAAACAACCTAAGTGTTTGTCATGGATGAACGAATAAATGTCATATTTTTTAGCAGGAAAAGTTATAACCCAATAGCCTAAGCCAGAAAATTGCTTGTTCTTTTGATGTTATTCTGTGTTTTTGTATATCAAAGATGTCTCTACATGAACTGCTAATTCTAGTTTTAGCAAAGTTGTCATCTCTCACTGGGTAGATGCCCTCAATTATACACTACAACAAACTGCATACACCTTAATTTGTGGTCTGATCTCTCTCTGGTTGTTATGTCCTATTTTGTTTCTCTGACATTATAAGTCTTCTCAACCTAATCAACTAACTATAATTTTAGAGCCCATGCAGAAAGCATAATCACAATGCTAACCAATGCCTATCACTTGTTTACTCTGTAAATGCAAGGTTGCATGAGTAAAAGGCCTTGAGCAGAAGCATTATATTTCCAATGCCTCTCTTTAAATGAAGTAACATACAAGTTGACTGATAGTGTAAAATGCATTTTTAGCAATTCTTCTAAAGCTGAAAACCTATAGCATAACCTTTGTTTGACTACATAACTTTGAGAAATGTGAAACCTACTTAGCAATAAATTTAATGTCTATCATTTATATTGTTTTGTGAAGTTAAATATTTTTACCTAGTCTTTACTCTTTTAGAGTTTTGGATATTTGACCTTTAAGTATATTAAATATAATGTCAAAGTTACATGGTTCTCATGATTATTAAAACAACTAGAGGCCCAGTGCATGAAATTCATGCAGGGGGTGAGTCCCTCAGCCCATCCTGCACCCTCTCCAATCTGGGACTCCTCAGGGGATGTCTGTCTGCTGGTTTAGGTCCACAGGAAGCAGGCCTAAACCGGCAGTCAGACATACCTCTTGCAGTCTTAAGTCTGGCTCCTAATCATTCGTTTGCCTGCCTGCCTGATTGCCCCTAGCTGCCTCTGCCTGCCAACCTTATCACCCCCTAACCACTCCCCTGCCAGCCTGATTGACACCTAACTGCCCCCTGCCAATCCGATTGCCCCCAACTGGCCTTCCCTGCTGGCCCAATCTCACCCAATTGTCTCCCCTGCCAGCCCAATCACCCCCAACTGCCCTCCCCTGCTGTCCTGGTCTCCCCAAATTGTTCTCCCCTACTGGCCATCTTGTGACAACGTGTGGGTGGCCAACTTGTGGTGGCCAACTTGTGATGACATGAGGGTGTAAGGGTCAATTTGCATATTATCTATTTATTATATAGGATGTGAAAGTGCCAGGACTGACCAGCAGACCCTGAGAGACAGATGAATGATTACTCTGACACATGATTGCTGTGAAAGAGAGGGTTAAGAGACTGCCTGGTTATAGGAATCAGACAGCTTCATTCGTTTGCCTCTTCAGGCTTTTATTGTAATAGCAGTTTGGGATAAAGTTTATCTTTTAGATACAATCAGTAAAGCAAGTAATCTTGGGAGGACACTTGTGTCTGCATTGTCCTTTAAGCAAGGATACCTAAAAATCAAGTGTAAAGATTCTGGTAAACACCTGAGAATCCACACATACACAGACTTGTTTGTAAAGGTCAAGGAACAATTAGGAGAGGCTGCCTTCAACCAATTCCCCTAGGTCAGAATTTCCTCCTTACAAACTTTCCAATCAAGCCTCATGCTTCCCTACATGAAAGAGTATAGCAGTGTTTTAATTTCCTGACTTAATCCCAGTGTGATGACTGGTTATGAAACTCCATCTCAAATACATGAGCTGTCTCTATCATGAGCCTTATTGCTTCTAAAATTGACCCTATTTAAGTAACTCACCAATCTATCTGAGTGCTTTGAAAATGGTAGCCTCATAATAAATAATGGTAGAATTAATAAATGAAGGCCCACCCTAACTGATTTGGCTCAGAGTGGATAGAGTGCTAGCCCATAGGCTGAAGGGTCCTTGATTGTGGGCTCAATCCCTAGTAGAGAAAGTGTGAGGCAGCTGATCAATGTTCCTCTCTCATTGATGTTTCTAACTCTATATACCTCTCCCTTCTTGTCTGTAAAATGAATAAAAATATATTTAAAAAAAAGAAAAGAAGACCTATGTGGAAAGTTTAATAAACATGGAGAAATTTGTTCCAGTGGGTGGATGGTAAGGAATATAAGATGTCACTTAACAATTGGTTTCAAACAGAAATAAACTGTGAAACTTACAGTATAAGAGATAATAGTTTAGGCAAATTGATAAAGTAAATTAAATTTGTTTTTTACTTTCCTCCTATATAGTGTTCCTATAAAAGCTACTAGTGAGTTGATCAGTCTTGTTCTTGACTTCTCTGTTATCTTAGTGGAGCCTGCTCTTCCAAAACAATATCCAGGATTCTGGAAATATTGTATTTGTTTCCACGTATACTTAAACCTTAGACACAGCAGTCTTAGATTTTAATCCCAGGTCTAACTTTTGATAATTTTCCTAACCCCTCAATTATGTAATGGTGATAATAGTGATACCAATTTTCACCTATTTTACAGGATTACTCTGAGAATTAAAAAAAAATCAAATATTCATATTTTAGTGTCTTGTTTAAGCATTGAAAGTATTCAAATATTACCTAAATATTATATAGAAACAACTATGCTATATAAACTTAATATATCTATTAGAAATACAACTACCTTGATTTCTCTTTATTTGGGGATTTTGATACAATTTCTCAAAATATCAGATAGTGCTGTTATGAATTTCAGTCCAGGTATTGTGACAAAGTTGTTACCTGTTGCAGATGTATTTACACTTTAAAAATAGATAATACTTAAAGTCCAAAAAATGATTTAAAAAATTGAGACACAGATTAAGATCTCTGGGAGACCTATGGAGGAAGAAGCATCAAGTTTTCAGCTACCCCTGAAATCAATTACATATTTCAATGTTTTCTAAAGGTCTACTAATGAGGACTATCATCTCATTATAGATGGAGAAAACCACGGCTGTAAACTTAGCAACTGGAACGTGGTAGAAAAATATATTCTTTAAAAGAAGATAGGTGGAACAAAAGTATTTTGTGGAACAGAATATTATTTATACTGCATAATGAAGCTCTTTTTTTCCATTATTTTGCCTTGGGATCCTTGAGATTCTTCTCCCTTGGCCAGAATAAGGGAAGGGGTGTATGTATGTGAGTGCGCGTGCGTGTGCGTGTATGTGTGTGTGTGTGTGTGTGTGTGTCAAAGCCTGTTTGTACTCTGTGAAGAAGATGGGAAATGTTCTACTGAGGAAGTGAGACTGAGACTGTAAACTTGGCCATCTCTTATTTCTGTCACATACTGTGTGAAGGTGAGGGTGGGGCGGGTGAGTGAGAGAACTAGAGAGGATGAGGCTTTCTACTAAAGCCTTTTAAAAATTGCCTCACACATTCCATAGGAAAGGTCCTTGTAAAACAGTAAGTTTCAGTCTATGATTTTGGAATTGTCCTCAGTCTATGAAAATACCAAAAGTACCTTGCCTCAAAGGTTAAAATACAGGTGATACAGACAATATATGGTTTAAAGGGTCATATAAATTTAAAATCTCAGTAATATTAGCCAGTTATTAATTAGATTATACTATTTTAAAATTAGCATATTCTTGACAAACCAACAAACTATGAAAATAGTGTTTTGTTTTCCCTAAGTTTTCTCTAAACACCCTTAAATCACATCACATTATTGTACCATAATAAATATTGTAATTCAGCAATGGATTTCTGTGTTTGCTAATGGCAAACATAAAATCCCATAAATATTCTAGCACATTTCTAAACCAATGGTAAATAAAGTAATTGATAATTAGTTCAATTTTTCAGTCTTGCAGACATCCTCCCCCTCTAACCTAGTAATCAGTTATAAGATCAAATTATATTGTGATAATATTAATATAATTACATATATACTAACCCAAAATCATTCCAATTTTAAGTTTTTCATGAAAAAATGGGAAAAACCTCTTACATATTTATTGCTATGCCAATTTCTGGATAATATTTCTATAGTCTTCATGATTAAAATGCCCCTAAGATATAAATATTCTTTAATTTTATGTGTGTTTTTTTTAAATGCAATGTTTGGAAACCTTTGTCATTGATATAAATGATTACTTATCTAAAGGTTTAATAGTCCTTAAATATCTGGCTAATTTTAGACTAAAAACTGCTAAAATATTTCTGAATCAAGAATTCATATTCATTAGTCAATAATATTATCTTAAATACTAGAAAATAACATATAGATTTTTATATTAATATTTATATAGACTTTTATGTTTATATGCAAATAGTAATATGACATATATTACACTTATATGTGTCCAGAATTAAAAAAATTCTTGTTATAGTGCTACATTTTAAAAACTACATTAACAGTTCTTTCTTTCTTTATTTGCATTATCTGTTTTAACTTCAAAATATCCTCAAAGGCAGTGTTCTATTTTTTTTGAACATCAGTAAATTTGGCAAATGGACTATAAGTCATATCTATATATATATGAAGAGCCAGAGGCTATCACAGCCAAATAGATGACCGAACAAGCTGAGTGGGGCTACAAGGCTGGCAGGGGGTTAGTGAGGGTCAATCAAACTGAGCAGCAAGCTGGGTGGTGTGACCAGACTGTCAGGGGTGTTATTGAGGGACAATCAAACAGCTGAACAGCAACCTGCATGGGGCTACCAGACAACAGGGGGGTTAATGAGAGTCGACCAAACAACTGAGCAGCAGGCTGCATGGGGCAACCAGGCCAGCAGGGAGGTTAGTGAGGTATGATCAAATGACTGAACAGCAGGCTGTGTGGGGTGACCAAGCCAGCAGGAGGGGCAGTGAGAGTTGACCAGCCAGGCAGGGGGCAGTTGGGGGTGACCAGGCTGGCAGGGGTAGCAGTAGGGGTGATCAAGAAGGCAGGCAGGTGAGTAGTCAGGAGCCAGTGGTCCTGGATTGTGAGAGGGATGTCTGATGCAGTTAGACATCCCCCCAGGGGTCCCAGATTGAAGAGGGTTCAGGCTGGACTTAGGGGACCCCCCATGTGTGAATTTCATGCACTGGGCCTCTAGTTTATATATAATAATTCAGTCAATATTGTTCTGATGCTCTTGCCATTTCATCTTGACTGAGTTCACACATTTTTTTCTTATTTTTCATACTGCAGGTCTCAACTTAGGTATCATTCACTCTGAGAAGTCTCGCCTGACTATACCTGCCTTGTTTTTTTTCCGCCTTAGTCACTTTTCTCACCTCATTTCTTTAACCACAATTTTCAATTATTTTATGTACTTAATTTATATGATTGTTTCCTCCATCACTTGATTATAAGCTTTTTGAGGAAAGGACAATTACAGGATATTCATCTTTGCATAATCAGTGAATAACAAGAAACTTGGACAAATAACAAGCACTTAATGCACAATTGTAGAACGAATTAAAGATAAGTTTTAAGCATATAAATTTATACCTGGCACAAGTAAATGCTTCTTTACCCAGCCTCTCTCTTACCCACTCCTCTGTTTTGTAATTATATGTAATTTTCAAAAAGAAATGATGTTTTCATTTTGTAGGCTATTTATCATTTTGCCTATTTTGAAAGTGAAGGAAATGAGGAATATAGATAATCAATAATTAGTCAAAATAAAAAAGCAATAAGTGTTGAAACTAATATTTCAACCAAATAATCTGATTTGAGGTAATACATTTAATCGATATATTTTTATATTGATAAATGTATTTATTATGGTGAAGTGACCCTTTGAACTTGCATGGAGTGACCCATAATAAGCATTAAAGAAACATGCATTTATTGCTTTAACATTGTTTGAATCTATTCTAAATACCACTCAAAGATCATGTAGGAAAAAAGCTTGTAGAAATTAATTCAGGTCATTCTCTAAGAATTTTCCTTTCCCATTAATTGAGACTGAAAGGAAAAGAGTCCAGAAACAATGTATATTTATTTCTTATTCAGGTAATCTCACATTTACACAATCATTTTATATTGAAACTAGGGGCCCAGTGCACAAAACTTTGTGCACTCGGGAGGTCCCTCAACCTGGTCTGTGCCCTCTTGCAGTCTGGGACCCCTCGGGATATGTTCACCTGCTGGCGTGCCTGGTCAGCCTGGGTGAGGGGCTCATGGCTGTTTGTAGGCTGGCCAAGCCCCCCAGTGTGGACCCTCACCCCATTGGGGTGGGACCAGCCTGGGTGAGAGTCTAAGGGCTGTTTTCAGGCTGCCCACAGTCCCTTCAGGATTTGGGTCCCTACTGGGGTATCTGGCCAGCCTGGGTGAGGGGCTGATGGTTGTTTGCAGGCTGGCCAAGCTCCCCAGAGGGATCCCTCACCCCATTAGGGTGTGACCAGCTTGGGTGCGGGGCTGTTTTCAGGCTGCCCACAGCTCCCATTGACCCAATGTACCAGCAAGGCTGGCTGGAAGCAGGTTTCTGGGGTTTATTTATCTTTTATAATTGATACTGTTCCTTTAAGCTGAGGCCTAGGCAGGTAACAAAGCCTCCTGTTGGCTTTAACTCGTGGCTTCTACAATTGAAAGAATGTTGCCTTAGTAGACTCTAGGCAGGCAGTTTCCTCCATCGCTGGTGCAACGGAAGCCTGCTGTTTGCTTCAGCTCTGAGGTTCTATACTTGAGACAATGTTGCAAGTATGTTGCCTGGACTCTGGAGAAGTCCAGCCGGCTGGCAGACAGTTTACTCCTGGTGCAACCAAAGCCTCCTGCTTACTCCAGCTCCGTGACTGCCGGCCTCCATCTTGGCTGGGTTAATTTGCATACAGCTGTTCTGATTTGCTGGTGTGCGTGGCTTAGGCATCCAGTAGAAGTAGTCAATTTCAATATTACTCTTTTATTAGATTAGACTAGTGGTCCGGTGCACAAAATTTGTGTATGGAGGGGGATTGTTCCCTCAGCCTAGCCTGCAACCTCTCCAATTGGAGGCCCCTTTAGGGAATGTCCAATTGTCGGTTTAGGCCTGTGGGATTGGGCCTAAACTGACAGTTGGGCATTCCTCACAATCTTGAATTGTGGGCTCCTAACTGCTCACCTGTCTACCTGCCTTATCACCCCTAACCTCTCTGCTTGCCTTCCTGATCTCCCCTGTCACTAACTGCCTGATTATCCCTAACTGCCTTTTCCTTCCAGCCTGATCTCACTCTCAACTGCCCTCCCCTGCCAGCCTAATTTCGCCCCCAACTGCCATCCCCTGCTATCCTGGTTGCCCCCACTGTCCTTCCCTCATGGCCTGATCTCACCCCCAACTTGCCTTCACTGCTGGCCAATTTGGTTCCGATTGGTCAGTTTCTATTCCAGTCAGTGTCAAAATCTCTGCCACCTAAGCAGCCATTGGCTCCTCACAGCACCCAGATTTGGTTCTTATTGGTTGGTTCCTATGCCAGTCAGTGTCAAAAGCTCCACCTCCTAAATTACCATTGGTTCTTCACAGCACCACATTTATTTCTGATTGGTCAGTTCCTATGCCAGTCAGCATCAAAAGCTCTGCCTCCTAGACAGCCGTTGGTTCTGCATAGCACCCACATTTGGTTCTGATTGGTTGGTTCCTATGCCAGTCAATGTCAAAAGCTCTAGTTCCTAAGCAGATATTTGCTCCTCATAGCACCTAGATTCTGTTTTGATTGCTTAGTCAGTGTCTCTGGGCTTATCAATGGCAACCCAGTGCTGACTGCAGGACTGACTTCTGGTTGATTGAGCCTTGGTTGTGACCAGTCCTTATGACCCAGGGTTTTTATATAGTAGGATATGCTGCTTAATTCATTTTTTTTTGGCATGAATAGAAATCTTTATTGCTAAAGCCTTTAAACACAAGTAGAATTTATGAAAAATAAGCAAGCAGAAGTTATACTTTATAATCACTTGCTGTATCATATTTTTATAAAATAAAACTATTAGCAGCCATCAAAAATTTTTGCCTTGGCATAGTTTAATCTCTTTTAAAATTCATTTTTATACGTCAATTTACTCCACAAACTACTCTGTAGTTTATCAGATAAAAAGCATGATTTCATAATATGTTCATTAATAAATTTTACTTTTTGCTTCAGAATGCTTCTATTGTTTATTCAAATGAAAGTGTCACAAATGCATTATGCAAATAAACACAAGCTTCAGATTTACTAAATCACCCTGTTTTTTGATATCTAATTAAAATCATTCTGCCTTGCCCTAGCTAGTTTGGCTCAGTGGATAGAGTGTCAGACTGTGAACTGAAAGGTCCCAGGTTCTATTCTAGTCAAGGGCACATGCCCAGGTTGTGGGCTTGATCCCCAGTGGGGGACTTACAAGAGGCAGCTGATCCATAATTCTCTCTCATCATGGATGTTTCTCTTTGTCTCTCCCTCTTCCTTCCTCTCTGAAATCAATAAAAATATATTTTAAAAAATCATTCTGCCTTTCCTTTGCCTTAAAATACATTTTTTTTTTATTTTGCAGAAAACATCCATTAGACTAGGAAGCACATTTTAAAATATGAGCATCCATCTACGTTATTAATAGTGTCAGAACATCACTCAATTGTCATTGTGGAGATTAAAGACAAAATCATTTAGAAGCTTGTTTATGCTTAAATTTTTATTCTATGTATTTTCTTATATTAAAGAACATAATTTATTCTTGTAACAAATGTTTATTGAGCAATTTGTGTCAAACTAGAGAAAGTTTATCAATGATTCAGACCCCTTAGATATGAGTTTAAATCAAAACATCAATAAGCTACAGAGACTGACAGAGGTAGGAGTTAAGATAAACATGATTTATAGTATAGAGTGGGTTAGGGAATGATGAGCATGGTTTGTGGCCCTGAGACAAAATGCAAAGGTGGGACTAGGTCTCTAGTTAACCTTTTATGTTTACTCTCAGAAATACAGATGCTCAGCTCAAATCCTCTTTCAAGAGAGGACTTTATGTTTTTCTTCAACGAATTCACTATAATCTCTTTCAGAATTTACCTTGGATTTTAGGCCCAAATCATGATTTCCCTGGGGTAGACTTCAGCCAATGAATAAGATAGTAGTACAAGAACTTAGCCATGTCTGCCTTATTCAAGGACAGTTGCATTTCCTCTTCTGAGGTCTTATTGTCATTGTGAGGGGGCTTGGAAACTAAGCCTTTTCTTCCCCTTACATTTCCTTTGCCTTTAGATGGTCATTGATGGGGAGAAAACACAAATTATAAATCTCTCCTCCCTTTTTCTTGCTCTTATTTGGCTATTGGCAGAAAGAACAATAATCTTATGTTGGTGCTTAATGTTCATTCTTAGCATATTGAAATTTCAAGAGATAACTACATTGTCCTAACACTACATGGAGGACAAAGAAATTTCCGGAGATATTTTTAAAATTTTCAAAGTGTGTTATTAGAACTGATTTCTGTTAATCTTGGGTAGAAGATAAGATCTTCCTTCAACAGGAAGAACATAAGACCACACAAATAGTAGGAATCTCAGAAGCTCCTGTTCAAAAAAAACATTTGAATTTATTTTTTTTTTTGAAATAAGATTAATCCAAGTCACACTATTTTTTTCAGAGTGGGGGAACTGGGAATAGCATGTCTTAACATTTCTTTTTTTAACTCCTCAAGATAGATTGTGTAAAAGAGAGGTGGTCTTGACCATTACCTGATTAATATAAAAAATAAGTTGAGGTGGTACTAGTGCTATGAATTCAATGTTTTTGTTATTGTATGTTTAATATTGGCAGCTCTTTATAAATAACTAGGGGCCCAGTGTACAAAAATTTGTGCACCCTGGGGGCTCCCTCAGCCCGGCCTGTGCCCTCTCACAGTCTGGGACCCCTCAGGGGATGTCCACCTGCTGGTGTGCCTGGCCAGTCTGGGTGAGGGGCTGAGGGCCATTTTCAGGCTGCCCACAGCTCCCATTGACCCAACATCCCCGGGAGGCTCACTGGAATCAGGTTTCTGGGGTTTATTTATCTTCTATAATTGAAACATTGTTGCCTTGAGCAGAGGCCCAGTCAGCCTAGACAGGCAGTTTCCTCCTTTGCTGGTGTAATGGAAGCCTCCTGTTTGCTCTAGCTCCTAGCTCTGTGGCTGCCGGCTGCCATCATGGCTGGGTTAATTTGCATACAACTGCTCTGATTGGCTGGTGGGTGTGGCTTAGGTATAATGGAGTGAGGGTCAATTTGCATATTATTCTTTTATTAAATTAGATTCTTTCACTGTTATGTCATTACAGACTTTAATGATTTTGAGGATAATATTTTTAAGCATCAATATAAATTTGACCTTTCTTATTTCAGACAGTGATTTATCTGTTTTTCTCTGCTACAGAGATACTTAAATTCCTAAGTATTATATCAATATCTAAATGTCAGCATTTAACATAATATGGCCTAACATAATCCAAAGTTAACATAACCCGTTGCCTAGATGGGATGATGTACAGGGAGATTTAGAGGGAAAAATGTAACTGAAGCACTAATCTTTCTTATTGAGTAAATGTTTGAAAGGAAATGGGTCATTCAATAGGGAAAAAGATAAGTCATTTTCTCACATAAGTACTCTTTGGGACTTTGGGAGTACAGTTATTCTTCAGAGGCAAATTCAGGGAAAAAAAAATTAGCATAGTTTATTTCTGAAGTCTGCATGTCATGTACCTGGTTATTAGGTTGTAGTGTTTTCATCAGATAACTAAAAATGCATACGAATTTGCAAGAGGCCCCAACATTTCAGTTCCATAAGAGCCACAGAGACAAGTTTTATGCCTACATTGGTTTTGGTGCTTATTACTCAAATCAAGATGATGCTCCACAAGTGTCTCTTCTTGCCAATATAACATTTAGCTTTTGCAGGCCCTTGCAGAGCTTGGCCCCTTCATTTCAAAATAAAATACTGCTTTTAAATGTCAGTTCTTACAAGCTTACTCAGACTTCTTTGAAACTAGCTCTTTTGTTGCTATAGGTGAATGAATACATGAGTTTCCCTTTAATAGAAGTGACATGAGTAGATTAAGGCAAATCCCAATATCATGAAAATTTTATTTCTTTTTAAAATCCTGACTTCTTTACTGAGGAAGTCTCTGGGAAAGAGCAATGCCTTAATAACTGATAAAGGGGACTGAGAGAATCCTTGAAGCTTATCTCCTAGGTGCTACCATCCTTACACATTAGAGCTGCTGAGAGACTTAGAAATGGCTCCTCATCTTTTATCGTCAAACACAGTAGTTGGTTTCAACTGATCTATACCTGGCCTCAAGTGAGTCTTTACAAAAGAGGATTAAGGGACCTAGTTTCATTGTGCGATTAAAGGTACAAACACTCAGCATGTGTCACAGGTACAGCATGATCTTTATAAATATACTAGAGGCCCAGTGCATGAAATTTGTGCATGGGGGGAGTCTCTCAGTCCAGCCTATACCTTCTCACAATCTGAGACCACTGGTTCCTAATCGCTCACCTGTTTGCCTGCCTCATTGCCCCTAGCCACTCACCTGGGTGTCTCATCACCCCTAACCACTCTGTCTGCCTGCCTGATCGCCCCTAAACCCTCTGCCTGTCTGCCTGATTGTCCCTAACCACTCACCTGCCTGCCTGATAACCCCTATCTGCTTGCCTGTCTGTCTGATCACTCCTAACTGCGTCTGCTTCTGCCCCCACTGTGATGGCTTTGTCTGAAAGCTCGTCTGGAATAACATCTGGGTGTCTGGAATGATGTCCAGTCTAATTAGCATATTATGCTTTTATTACTATAGATATACATATATAGATACTGATTTGGCCACTTATATTCTAATGATTAGAGCCTTAAGTTAAGGTTTTTACAGGTCAATTTCCTGTGAAAAAATAAGTGTATGACAAATTAAAATTCATACACATCGTATCTTGGGAAAATATTCACAATACAAAATGTTATAGATGTTCCCTAAAAGCAGATGATAGAAACTGAAAATCCAATAAATGGATATATAAACTGCACAGTCTTGTGAAAAAATTCTGCCTTAAAATGGACCCATTTCTGTTAAATTCCATCAGATTCCTAAACCAAATGACTGGGATTGGTGTTTACTTTCCATGCATAAAGACATTGGACCTTCTAACAATTGGCAACTAGAAGACATTAGGTCATGCCTGATCTAATCATCAGGACAAAACTTATATTTTAACAGAATTTTGCTTTTGCATAAGATATCACCAAATTTTATGAATTCCATCCAAATATTGGTAATATTTTATCTTGAGGAAACTAGTTAAATGGACTGTATAGTGTAGGCATAATAGGATCCTGTGGGAAACAATCAACTCTGCCCTAGAGTTGGGCCACTCATCATGGGAATCCACTTGCAACTCTTCCACTCTGACTCAAGATGTCTAAGCCAACCCAGAATTTGCATTTCTACTTGGTTAGGCTTTCCCACAATCTGTCTGTGACCAAAGAATGTTCCTTTTATTTTGAGAAAAGATAATCACAAAAATAAGGAAACTTCCTTTTACAGGTTTAGGAAAGTGAAAGTGTTATTTCAAAAGGAGTCATGATATATAAGTCACATGCACATGCAGAACAAATTAGTAATACATAATGAATTAATTAGAGATCCACAACCAAAACTGAGCCTGCAGTTCTATTGTAATATTTTATAGGGCATAACTGGTGATTATGAACTGTACTAAAATTACAACCATCTATAATCCATTTTGAATTTGTTTTACTAATTCAGCTTAAAAATCCTGGAATTGTTTGTATTACATGTTCTGTTAAAGTATCTGGCTTTATCCAGTGAATCAATAGGTCTAATATTGAACTACTATATTAAGAAGGGAAAATAATTGCTTCATTCTGATGTTAAATTAACACATGTGTGTTGATTTAATTGAGTCCACTAATAGTATTACCAGTGCCTCTGTGAGAGATAAAAATCTATGAGACCATAAACTTCCTAACCATTGGCCAAAGAAAAATGACTCATTTCAGAAGAAATATACACCTACTGGAATATAACTTAAATGGTCAAGTTCTTCATTCATGATATAGTTTGGAGATCATTTTAATGTTTAGTGGTTACCAGAGGGGAAGGGATTGGGGCAGATAGAGGGTAAATAGAGTTAAATATATAGACTTTGGGTGCTGGGCACACAATGGATATACAGATGATGTTTTATAAAATTGTACACCTGAAACTTACATAATACTAGAGGCCTAGTGCATGAAAATCGTGCACAGGTAGGGTCCTTAGGTCTGGATAGCAATCAGGGTTGATCTGTGGGGTGACTATTGGGGCAATCAGAGGAGCCCTGCTCATACCCACCTTGTCTGGCTTATCACCACCCTCATGCTGGCCCCTCTCCTCAAACTCCTGCTGCCGCTGGTCAGGCCTGTGGGCTGGGGGCAGCTCCTGTGTTGAGCATCTGCCCCCTGGTGGTCAGTCCACATCATAGTGACTGGTCAATCTGCAGGTCTTTCTGCTGTTCAGTCAATTTGTATATTAGGCTTTTATTGTATAGGACTAGGGGCCCGGTGCACAAAAATTTGTGCACTCGGGGTGTAGGGAGTCCCTCAGCCCGACCTGTGCCCTCTCACAGTCTGGGACCCCTCAGTGGATGTCCTATGATGGCCCCAGTCTGCCAGGCGCCTTTTGTGTGTGTGTGTGTGTATGTGTGTGTGTGGCCACTGGGGACCTGCCCCCAGCCGCATCTGAGGCTCGGAGCAGTCCTCCTGTGTGTGTCTACCTGCCGGGGGCCTGCCCCCAGGCACACCGTGGAGG
>PVJC01017133.1:0-32893 GCA_004026665.1 Murina feae
GGGGGTCTTATTTTCAGGGGATTTCTTATTTTCGGGGAAACAAGGTAGTTGTAATAGAATAGAACATTCTCAGATCATTGAGGACTAGAGGCCCAGTGTACAAAAATTTGTGCACTTGGGAGGGTCCCTCAGCCTGGCCTGTGCCCTCTTGCAATCTGGGACCCCTCGGGAGATGTCCACCTTCTGGATTAGGCCCACTCCCTAGGGAATCAGGCCTAAGCTGGCAGTCAGACATCCTTAGTGCTGCTGAGGAAATGGGAGAGGTCTGGCTTGTGGCTGAGCAGAGCTTTCCCTGTGGGATTCTACTGACCACCAAGGGTAGCTCCTGCATTGAGCATCTGCCCCCTGGTGGTCAGTGTTGTGTCATAGTGACCAGTCATTCCCAGTGGTTCTGCTGTTAGGGTCAATTTGCATATTACCCTTTTATTATTATAGGGTTATTTGTTACAGTGATCTGTGGTCATTGATCTTTGATATTGCTATTGTAATTGTTTTGAAGCACCAAGAACCTTGTCCCTATAAGAGGCAAACTTAATAAATGTTATGTGTGCTCTCTTTGTTCCACTTACTGGTCATTTCTCCATTTTCCTTCCTCTCACTGGGCCTCCCTATTCCCAGGCACAATAATATTTAGATTATATAATTAATCCAAAATTGCCTCTAAGTATTTATGTGAAAGGAGAATCCCATATCTCTCATTTAAATCAGAAGCTAGAAATGATTGGTTAGTGAGGAAAGCATGCCAAAAGTTGAGATAGGCCAAAAGGTAGGCCTCTTGTGCCAAACAGCCAAGTTGTGAATGCAAAGGCAAATTTTTTTGGGGAAAAAAATACTATTTTAGTAAACACACAATAAGCATTACTGCTGATATGGAGAAAGTTTTGGTGGATAAAAAGTCAAAACAACCTCTGCCATAATATAAAGGTGTAAGGTAAAGTTTCAGGTGCTGATGTAGAAGCTGCATCAAGTTATCAAGAAAATCTAGCTAAGATGATTAATGTAGTTGGCTACACTACATACAAAAAATTTAATGTAAATGAAACAGCCTTGTATTGGAAGAATAAGCCATGTAGGACTTTCACAGCTGGAAAGAATAAATTAATGCCTTACTTCAAGCCTTTAAAGGACAGGCTGACTCTCTTGTTAGGGGCTAATGCAGCTGGTGATTTTACATGAAAACTAATGATCTTTTATTATTCAGAAAATCCTAGGGCCCTTAAAAGTTATGCTAAATCTACTGGACCTGTGCACTATAAATGGAATAACAACGTTTGGATGACAGCACGTCTGCTTACAGCATAGTTTATATCTTTACGACATATGTCAAGTTCACTGTTGAGGACTCAAAAAAAAAAAAAAAAGATCCTTTTCAAAATATTACTGTTCATTGACAATGCACCTGGTTATCCAAGAGCTCTGATAAAGATGCATCATGAGATTAACATGTTTCCATGCCTGCTAAACACAAAATCCATTCTTTATCCCATGAATCAAAGGCTATAGCTGCCCTAGATAGTGATTCTTCTGATAAATCTGGGCAATGTAAGTTGAAACCCTCTGGAAGGAATTTACTATCCTAAATGATATTAAGAACATTTGTAATTCATGGAAAGAGATACAAATATCAACACTAACAAAAGTGTAAAAATTGGTTCTAACCTTTATGGATGATTTTAAGGGGTAAGAGACTGCAGTAGAGGAAGCACCTCAGTGGTGGAATTAGCAAGAATTAAGAGTGGAGTCTGAAGATGTGACTGAATTGCTGCAGTCTTATGATCAAACTTCAAGAGATGAGGAGTTGCTTCTTTTATTTATTTATTTTTAAATATATTTTATTGATTTTTTACAGAGAGGAAGGGAAAGAATAGAGAGTTAGAAACATCGATGAGAGGGAAACATTGATCAGCTGCCTCCTGCACACCTCCCATTGGGGATGTGCCTGCAACCAAGGTACATACAAGCCCTTGACCGGACTCGAACCCGGGACCCTTCAGTCTGCAGGCCAATGCTCTATCCACTGAGACAAACCGGTTAGGGCGAGGAGTTGCTTCTTATAAATGAGCAAAGAAAGCAGTTTTTTGAGGTGGAATCCAGTCCCAGTAAAGATGCTGTGAAGATTTTTGAAATGACAACAAAAGATTTACAATGTTACATAAACCTGGTTGATAAAGTAGCAGCAGAGTTTGAAAGGACTGGCTCCTATTTTGAAAGCAGTTCTGTGGGTAAAATGATATCAAACAGCACTGCATGCTACAGAGAAATTGCTCATGAAAGGAAAAGTCAAACTTTAAGAAATTGCTACAGCCACCCTAACTTTCAGTAACCACCCTTTGATAAGTCAGTAACCATAAACACAAAGGCAAGACCCTTCACAAGCAAAAAGATTACAATTCACTAAAGGCTCAGATAATGGTTAGCATTTTTTGTCAATAAAGTTGTTGCTTTCTTAAAAATATATATTTCTTTATTGATTTCAGAGAGGAAAGAAGAGGGAGAGAAAGATAGAAACATCAATGATGAGAGAGAATCATTGATTGGTTGCTTCCTGCACGCCCCCTACTGGGGATCAAGTCTATAACCCAGACATGTGCCCTTGGCTGGAATTGAGCCTGGGACCCTTCAGTCTGAAGGCCGATGTTCTATCCACTGAGCCAAACTGGCTAGGGCGGCAATAAAGTATTTTTAATTGAGGTATGTTCATTAATGTTTTAGGTATAATGCTACTGGGTATTTAATAGACTATAGTGTAGTGTAAACATAACTTTTATATGCACTGGGAAACCTCTAAAATTGCTTTATTACAATATTTGCTTTATTATGGTGGTCTGGAACGGAGATCACAATTACTCCAGCGTATGCTTGTATTTGGTTGCTGCTAGATTCATGAAAGTCTCTTATTTGACTGTAAGAGATTTAAGATGATACATGCTCATAATTTCTCCTTTGGGGAAAATGTACATATGTAGATACACTGAGAATTTGAGAATCATTATTATATACTAGAGGCCCAGTGCAGAAAATTCATACACTGAGGGAAAGAGGGGAAGTCCCTCAGCCCAGCCTGAAACCACTCCAATTTGGGACCCCTCAGGGAATGTCTGACTACTGATTCTCATAATCTGGGACTGCTGGCTCCCAACTGTTCGCCTGCTTGCCTGCCTGATTGCCCCTAACTGCTTCTGCCTGCCAGCCTGATCAACCCCCAACTACTTCCCTGCCAGCCCTATTGCCCACAACTATCCTCCCCTGCTGGCTGGTTGTCCCCAACTGCCTTCCCCTGATGGCCCAGTCACCCCTAACTGCCCTCCTCTGCTGGCCTGATTGCCCACAAATACCCTCCCCTGCCAGTCATCTTGTAATGACATGACATGGCCATCTTGTGACCACATGGAGGTGGCCAATTTGTGTGAGGGTGTAATGGTCAATTTGCATATTACCTATTATATAGGACTAGAGGCCTGGTGCACAAAAATTTGTGCACTTAAGGGTCCCTCAGCCTGGCCTGTGCCCTCTTGCAATCTGGGACCCCTCGGGAGATGTCCACCTTCTGGATTAGGCCCACTCCCTGGGGGATCGGGCCTAAGCTGGCAGTCAGACATCCCTCTGGCAGCCTAGGGGCGCTTGGGGGATGTCCACTTGTCAGTGGGGAACAGGCCTAAGCTGCAGTAAGACATCCTTAGCACCGCTGAGGAGGCAGGAGAAGTTCCCACCACCACCACTGTACTGGCAGCTGTCAGGCTGGCTTATGGCTGAGTAGAGCTCCCCCTGTGGGAGTGCACTGACCACCAAGGGGCAGCTCCTGCATTGAGCGCCTGCTCCCTAGTGGTCAGAGTGTGTCATAGTGACCAGACTTTCCCAGTTGTTCTGCCGTTAGTGTCAATTTGCATATTACCCTTTTATTATATAGGATAGAGGCCTGGTACATGGGTGGGGGCTGGCTGGTTTGCCCCAAAGGGTGTCCCAGATCAGGGTGGGGGTCCTCCTGGTGTACCTGGACAGCCTGAGTGAGTGGTTGATGGCTGTTTGCAGGCTGGCCACAGTCCCTTCAAGGTGGGTGTCTGCCTCTGGGGTGCCTGGCCAGCCTGGGTGAGGGACTGATAGCATCCAGAGAGGATGGCTGGAAGCAGGTATCTGGGATTTATTTACCTTCTATAATTGAAATTTTGTTGCTTTAACCAGAGCCCAGGTTGGGTTGCCCCTGACAACCCAGGCTCCCAGCGCTTCCTTGAGCCTAAGCCGGCTGGAAGCAGGTATCTGAGATTTATTTACCTTCTATAATTGAAACTTTGTTGCCTTGAGTGGAAGCCACAGCCGAACCTTAGCTTCCTCCATTGCCGGGGCAAGCCTCCTGCTTGCTCCAGTTCCATGGCTGCCGGCTGCCATCTTGGCTGGGTTAATTTGAAAACAGTCACTGTGATTGGCTGGTGGGAGTGGTGATGGCTGCTGGGTATGGCTTAGGTATGGCAGAGTGACACCAATTTGTATATTACTCTTTTATTAGATTAGATTATATGAGATTCTCATAAAAATGTTACAGAAAAGTGTATTGGTATTCCTTTCATGAACAACATATTTTCTTCATCCTTACATTCCTTTAAAATGAGGATTACTACAAATTTCAAATTTTCATAAAAGTGGTGTTCACCAATTTTAATTTTAGCAAATTCTTGTCGAATAAATATGGGGAACTGCAATTCAGCAGACTATCCCAGAATTGACTGAATTATCTGTGTGTATGTATAATGTCAAGAAAATAAAATGATGAAAGGTATTTTAAAAAGAAATATTCAAGTTAAAAAACAAGTTTATCTTAATTATACAAGGATCAATATCTACAATACTTCACAAGATACTGCTTGGAGACACTCATAAGAATTTTTCTTTCTTTTTTTTTTTTGAGGTAGCATGAAATCATCAAGATTTTCTGTGTTATTTGAAAAATAATTAAAAACTCCATGTTGAATATAAGTATACAGGTTCTGTGGGAAGCATATTTTACTTCTTTCTTAATAATTCATACATTGAATATATGTTAATTTTTAATTAAGACACAATTTTAAAATTATTTTGCTTAAACAGTTTAGCCAATAATTTTTAATCATTTTTTTTATTTTGAAAAGGAGAAATTTTAATATTAAAGGCTTATTATTGTGTAAATATCAGGTATTTTTACAATTAGGATGATGTTTTTAGGTATTTAAATTCTCTAAACAAGTTATTATATTACTATTAACTTTTACATTTTTCATTTAAAGCATGTGGATTATTGGTGGTTTTGAACAGCAAACAGAAAACTTAGAAGCTCATAAGCTAGCTTTTATATTCATGTCTTAAATTTACGTAACTTATTTAACTTTCATAGGCTTCATTTTGACTCCTGTGATCCTTGACACATCTAATGTTGTTTGTTATGAGTAGATTCAACATTTTTATATCTTCCTATAATACATGAACTAATTCAGTTTGCAGTCAAATTGAATACAATTATGAATAAATAACAGGCACTATCTCAAGCACTTCGCTAGGCAGTTACAACAGAGATCTCAGCATTGCATGTCTACATGCTAAGAGAGTTGTGATATATTTATTCTCTTTTGAAAATGACTTTGCCATTATGACAGAAACAAAAGAGGGTGCATAGCAATGTTTGCCCCAGTGGGTTCTTGTTAAATCAGTGTCTCCGTTGGTCTTTCGCACCTTGTGTTTTTTTTTATTTCCTTTGATAAATACATTCACTGGATCTTTTGTGTTATCTGATACTCAGTCAAACTTCATGAGGAAATAGCCCAAGAAAGCATTCTCCAAATTCAGATTCACACCACTTTTAAATTGGTCTTGAGAGTGACAGGCAAGCCACTTTCCGGGACAGCCTTGCAGAAGAGGATGCGCCTGGGGCCCAAGCAGCTGAATGCCCCAGGCAATCTGTGAAGACAGAATCGCTCTCTGAACGCGTGCTGGGAGTGCCCTTGCTGGACAGATTTGCTTGTTGGGAGGTTTCTTTTTTCTCTCTCTCTCTTTGTGGTTTTGAATCAAGATAGAGAAATCATTTTGCTATGACATTATATTAAAAAAAAAAAAAGAAAAAGTCAGGCAGGACTTGACTGTGAGGTATATATTCTCTTCTCAGTGTATCCCTGTAACTCTACTGACAGCACAGGCAGTTATGCAGATGCATACAGGAGAAAATAGACTCTTTTTTAACATTAAACATCAGATCTGGATCTCCCCGGAGCATGCTGGTTGCTGGAGTGGCTGTGAATGATGCCTTTTCACAAATGTTTCGGCTGTAAATCAATCCTGAATCATCATTTTCCTGGAGTTCTTTTCTACTCTCCTAGTGTATCACGCATGTCCCGACTCCATTTCATACTGAGCCTAAATACATATACTGAACAAAGACTCAAATAATTAAATACGACTTTTCTCATTATTTTCCTCTGAAGATCCAGAGCCTAATCTGGCTCTGGTTAACCAGTTTAATTGGACTTAAAATATAGTGTCACTTTACTTAGTTGGAATTAGTTTTCTATTTCTCCCCTTTTTGTAAGCGTTGCCTGTTTACTTAACAATATTTGGCTTTGCCTAATGATATGTACAGAAGACAGTGCTAAGTGGAACATCAGCTGTTTACATCAGCTCTAACAATTAATGCATGTTAATTTTTAATTACACTGATTGTACTAGAGGCAGAATGTATGTTTCTTCACAGAACAGATGTACTAGTCAGCTTGACTGGTGAACATGCATATCGATCAGATGCTGATGCTGCCAGCAATTCAGCAAAGTCTGCTAAGAGTGCTGGCTTCTAATGCACTTACAAGTTTACAGCTTAGAGTCCTGGTGGAGGCAATGCAGCGCCATGCTATCTCCTCTAACGTTATCGGATTATCACAATATGTTTTGTGGTGAGCATTCTTCAGTGTGTGATCAGAAGACGGAGTGGGTATGAGGGGACTCAAAGATGACTTCACTTGTGGATTGCTTTCTCCATTCTTTTTTGAGTCAGTGTCTTCCAATATTTTGTTGCATCATTAGAACATTTTTAACCCATGGTTCTTGTGTTAATGTTAAATGCTTGACACAGATGACCATTGTCACTACAAGTAGAAATTGGAAAGATAACATAGATCCTCGCAAAGCAATCTGTCTCTATTGAGTGCTATCAACAGAGCTAAGTGTAACATATATAGAAAATGCCAAGGAATAAGATAGCAGACAGCAGGCAGGCCTTCAATGAATTGCCAATCAGTTAAGAGGCATTTATTGACAATTTCAATATGTTGAGCATTTCAATAAGCACTATAAGTTGTCTAGCTATGAAGGGTAGAAAGAAATCTCAATTTTTTTGCCCTTAGGGAACTCATATTCTTATTGGAGAAATAATACTTATATACTCAAAACAAATATATGCATATACAGTTATATGCTGGGTTGATAATGTGTAGTTGATAACATGGATTCAATAAATAGAATATCTGAAATGCTTTATCGTAGAGTTAAATTGAAGTTGCTTTCCTTCAACATATGACTTGAATGCATAATTATTAAACAGGAGTTTCTTAATTTGCTTTGCCAAAGTCTTTTACATTATTCTGCAGATAAGAAAATCAAACTAAAACATGCCTTTGTTTCTTCCTTTCCTCAACTCTTGCCCTCTAAAACGTTCCTAAAGAAATTCATTAGGTCTCATTTTGCTTATGGGTAAACAATGAGAACCTGATTTAATCATTTTGACCCACTGACTGAGCTTTGGGGTATAGTTGTGTTTGTGTGTGTGTGTGTGTGTGTGTGAAAAATTTTTAAAAAGATTGAAACTTTATATAACAATACAAAGAACCAAAAATAGTGATGGCAATCTGAAATAACAAAGTTGAGAAATGTACAATACCAGATATTGAATGAAGACAGAGTGGTATTATCAATAAAACATCAAAGCAATTAAGTAAAAAATTTAGAAATAAGCCTGATTATGTATGCCATGCCAATTTAAAACAATATGGTCTTTTTAATAAATGGTGATGGGCCTGGCCAGTGTGGCTCAGTGATTGAACCAGGAGGTCACTGGTTTGATTCACAGCACATGCCCAGCTTGTGGGCTCTATCCCCAGTGTGGGGTGTGTGGGGTGTGCAGGAGGCAGCCTATCAATCATTCTCTCTCATTATTGCTGTTTCTTTATCTCTTTCTCTTCCTCTCCTTTCCTCTTTGAAATCAATAAGAATATGAATTTAAAAATAAATAAATGGTGATGGACCATTAGGTTAAAATAGATTAAAATAGGCTTTAAACTCTCTATTTTATACCACTCACAAACAATAATTTAACATAGTTTCTAAATCTTAAGGTGGAATGTAAAACTATTAAGTTTTCAGAAAAAAAAAACCATAAGACAATATATTTATAACCTTGATGGAGGCAAAGTTTTCTTTAGACATGCACCAAAATATTCTTAAAATAAAAAAATTGCTAAAATTTTATTTGAATTTATCAAATAAATCAATGTATTCATCCAAATACATCATTGACAGAGTGAAGAGACAGACTGTAGACTAGGAGAAAATATCTGCAATGTATGTATCTCACACAATATATAAAGGACTCCTAAATCTAAAATAGAAAAAGACAACCAAACTAACTTTAAAACAAATTAACAAAGAACTTCAACTTGCACCTAAAATAAACTATTCATTTGACCAATATATGAAAAGATATTTAATATCATTAGTTATCATGGGACTATAAATTATAAAAAAATGAGATACTATCACAACCCTATACAAAGTGCTAAAATTAAGAGGACCAAACAATACCTCAAGGTGGCCAGACTATGGCGCAATTAAAACCTTCATTTACTGCTGGTGGAAGTGCAAATTGTAAAAATAATTTTGACAAATGGACCAATGTTACTAAAGCTAAACGTGCATACATTCTGTGACCCACAAGTTCCATTCCTAGAAATATGCTGAGAACAAATAATTGTTGATGTCCATCAAAAATGTATGAAAAATGTCATAGGAGCTTTATATTAATAGTCCAAGACCAAATAATGTTCAAGAGGACAATGACAAATGATGCTCATTGCACAGGAAAGGAGAAGAAATTACTGATAAATGCAACAACACAGATGTAGATGTATCTAAGAGGGAAAGTGATGCCGTTGTAATAACCTGTTTATTATTTAACAGGAAAGGAGGAAAGGGAAGACTAAGTAATGTAGGTGTGCCATTCATATAGCTTTGCAATTTAACAGCCTTCAAGTCTGTTCTCCACTTATGGAAAGGGGGAAGGGACTGGACAAAGGCATTTAAACAAATGCCCAGTACAGTATACCTGTTGGTCACACCTTGGAACAAATTAGTGGCCAGGATGGGTGTCGCCTTGCAAACATGCAAAATCTGAATATTTAAGCTTCCGGATGGTCTTTTTAATAGAAGCACATTCTATAGATTTTTACTCTCTCCCTCAAGTCCAGGGCTTCTGTGACTCCTGTTGCAGGGGCATACTCCCCTGTGCCCATATAGCTCACAGCCATGTGGGACTTCACACAATGGACGGATGAACCTTGAATTAGCCTGGCTGTTGAACTACACCTGGCTGTGACATGAGATGAAAGCTCTGGACACTGGCCCTGCTCTGGCTCTATCAGAACCCCAGCTGCACCGCTTTCAAGACCGGCTTCAGGGGCTTGTGACTTTGGAACCCGAAGAATGTAACTCGGTGCAAAGAGAGCCTTTCATTACATCACATCCTCCCCAGGGAGCTTCTGAAAATTCTTATTTCAGTGGTACCACAAGAACTTCACTGCCACTCGTGTCTGGGAAATCTGGCTTATTAATTCCTCCTGCAACAAAAGTCCCAGATATAGCAAGAGTACACCCATATGATTCTATATAAAATAGCATTGATTTATATTCTTGGAGTTAAAAAAAATAAGCAAAATGAGTTTCATTTGGGGCATGACTATACTAGGGGCTCTACAAGCCCACACTCCCCAGGAACACTGGTGAAAATTATACATAAAAACAACGCTTTAAAGTTTTAGAAAATGATCCTAAGGTGCTTGTAGTAAACGGGGAAACATTTATTCTAGAAATTCTACTGTAACTCAGAAGTGCGAAAATCTGTAGTATTTTAATAAAGACCCATAACTTCCTTTCTCCCTCCTCCTATTTCAGTAAGTCAGAAACTCCATTCCAGACTGCAAGAGCCAGGAATGCAGGGGTCTCTCTCTCTCTCTCTCTCTCTCTCTCTCTCTCTCTCTCTCTCTCTCTCTCTCTCTCTCTCTCTCCTGGTTAAAGGGTATATTTCCTGGAGGTACAGGACATCAGCATTTCTCATCTTGTTTCCAACTACCTGTTGCTGAGGCAAAGTTCCAGGTGAGTGTGGTTGACAGATGGGGGTTCTCTTTTTCTTCTCTCTAACCCCACTCATGGCCCTGAGGCTCTGCCTTGGGCATGGTGCTTAGAGTATGAACTAACAGCCTGATGATGAACACAGCATAGTCATTATAGTCAAAATACTATATTGTATTCTTTCAAGTTGCTAAGCCTAAACTTTAAATGTTCTCACCACACACACACACAAAAAAATGACAATTATATGACATGATAGAGATCTGAGCTAACAGTAGGGTGGACAGTCATATTGTAATAGTTAAATGGTTCAAATCAAAATGTTACACAACTTAAACTTATACAATGTTGAATATCAATTATCCCAATAAAAATTAATATAAAAAGAAAATAAATAGCACTTTATAAAAGATCTGATGATGTATAAAAATTTCAACCCAATTAAAAAATATATAAATTTTGCCTTTCTACTCTTTAGAAAAAAGTAATTCATAAGCATGTCAAAATGGCCAGAACTTATCTCTTACCTGGCCAATTACCATACCCTCATACATATTCTCCTTCTTCAGTCTCTATTCTCATCCTTTATAGACTATTCTCTGTTGTTCAGGCAGAATGATCCTTTAACAGTAAGTCAGGTAGACTGCTCGCAATCTCCCTGTGGCTGCCAGCATCAGAGCCTACAAATTTCTACCTATTTTGGTCCTTGCCACCTCTCTGACCGCATTTGCTCCCACTCACCCTTTACTCATCCTCTTGGCCTTTGGCCTCGTTGCCATTCTTCACACACACATAGCAGGTTCATATCTCACCATTTCCCTGGATGGAAGGGCTTCCCTATGTGGGTCATTCTACTTCCTTCTGGGACCTGATTAAATGTCATCATCTGGGAGAAGCCTCCCACCATAGATCTACGCAACCCTTTTCGACTCTTTCTCCTACTTATCTTTTGCAGCACGGAATAGGAATCACCTCATATCCTAACTAATAAAAGGATAATATTAAAATTAACCATTTCTTTGGGACGCCTAAGCCATGCCCACCAGCCAATCAGACTGACTGTATGCAAATTAGCCTAGCCAAGATGGCAGAGGCCACAGCCCCGGTGTGCAGCTTCTCCGGGGCTGTGGCCTCTGCCATCTTGGGAGCCTCCGTCCTGGGAAGGCATCGGGTGCCCTGGGCTGGCTGATGCCTTCCCAGGCGAAAGCCTGGGGGTGGGACCAGCCAGCTGGCTCCGAGGCTCCATCCTGGAAGGCCATGGGGTGGCCCTGGCCACCGGATCGCTTCCCAGGTTGATGGCCTCGAGAGTCAATGGGACCTGTGAGCAGCCTGAAAATGGCTCTCAGCCCCTCTCCCAGGCTTGCCAGGCACCCTAGTAGGGCCCTGAACCCTAAAGGGGCTGTGGCCAGCCTGAAAACTGCCCTCATCCCCTCACCCAGGCTTACCACACCCCCATGGGGTAAGGGTGTCCACTGGGGAGCTTGGCCAGCCTGCAAACAGACATTGGCCCCTCACCCAGGCTGGCAAGACACACCAACAGGTGGACATCCCCAGAGGGGTCCCAGACTGTGAGAGGGCACAGGCCGGGCTGAGGGAACCACCCCCCCCCCCCCACAGTGCCCTAGTTTACACATGTTTTTCTATCTTTCCCCACTATATCATAGATATTGCTAATCCTTTTATATCCTTGGCTCCTAGAAAAATGTCTGACACAACATGAGTATTTAATGATGAACAGGTAAGTAAAAAATAATCATCTTTGACTATATACAATTCTTTATTAAAAGCATGGTGAGCAAAGTTGAAAGACTGTTAAAATGGGTAAATTCTTTTCAACCTCTATGCCAGAAAAAGGCCATTTAATATACAAAGAGCTCTTACATATCCCTTAGGAAATGACCAAAAATAAATATATAGGCAGTTAAGAGAATAACCAATGATAATAATGAACGAATATTTGAAAAGATCTTAAAACTCACTAGTAATTAGGGAAATAGAAGTAGAAACATTGTTTCTTGCCCAATAAGATTAGGTGACATTAAAAAATTGTTACGGTCTGCAGGATTGGCTGGGCATGGGGAGAAAAGGAACACTCACACAGTCTTGGTGTCAGAGCATTTTTGTAAATTAGATTGGAAGGCAATTTGCTAATATTTATTAACATGTTAAAGGTGCATCTGTTACACTTTCAGTAACTAACCTTTATGACTGAAACACTCACACCACTTCACAGCATTTATGGTATTTGTGTAGGTTGTTCCTTGATATAGTGGAAGTGTGCAGATAACATAAATGTCCTAATGACACATGCATTTTCTAGTATAGCATGCTGCCCTATTTATCCAGGCCTCTCTGCTCAAATCTCCCTGCCTGCCTTCATGATCACCCCATCTAATGTATGGTCTGGTCCAGATTTTGTTTTGTTTCCAAAGTGTGAAAAGCACTCAAATATTTATTAAAATAAAACTATGCATACTGTTGTGAAAGCACAGTCATAATACCTTGCCAAGAGAAGGAAAGCAAATCATAGATACCTGGAAGAATATAAAGCACCTAGAGGCCCAATGCACAGAATTCGTGCAAGGGGTTTGGCTCTTGCAGCCGCGGCAGCTTGCGTCGGCCATCACAGCCTTGGTTTCATCTGGAAGGTCGTCTGGAAGGACATCTGGGAAAGTGGTTTGGCTGTCTGGTCTAATAAGCATATTACCCTTTTATTATTATAGATATATAAGGAATTATTCATTCAGAGGAGTAGAATGGGAAACAATGCTTTTTATTTATTATCACACTCAACTGTTTGATTTATTCTTTTCATAAGAATCATGTGTTTATTTGACACTATACTAGTAAAACACTTAAGAACAATAAAATTATCTTTAAAATAGATAGAAAAACTTTCAATTACTGAAACCATAATGTCAAATGGGGGTCAGGGTTAGGATTAAGGTTAATGTATGGGATTATAATTTTATTTTATTCCATTTTCCCTCCAGAGAATGAATGAGGGAGCACATGACATGGGAGAGCAGGGAGAAGGTGTGTGAGCATGCACAAAAGTTTGTGCAGGTGAGATATTGCTTGTCACTCTGTTTCTGCTTGAGAGGTGTGGGGCATTTTGGGTCCAAACACAGAAGAGTTGTCAGACATATAAGAGAAAGAAGTACCCTAACTTTTCAATTTTTTATTCCTACAACAAACTCCCTATCACCACAAAAGTTGTATTTTTAATAGAGAATATGAACATGTGTTCAGTGTTCTAATAAGGCTTTATTAATTTAGGGATCTGGTATTATAATTCACATTTTCTTTATATTGTTATTCTGTAATTATGGATGAAACATATCTTGTGCCAACTCATATTGTATTTCTAGGACAATTATAGGATATGAAAAATTTAATGTAAAATTTTAATTACCCTTCATAGATACTCAAAACATATTCTCTTAACTTCTTACTAGGCCTAAAAAGGGCCTTTGAAATGCTCTTTCGGTGAAGAGCTGGATTTAAAATCTAAAATAATAAATGGAGCTACAAAAAGTATTTCTGTGACAGCTTCTAATACTCATAAGCACCATTACTATTACCAGCATTCATTGAGGGCTCAGTTCATGCCAGAAACTATTCCAGGTGGTTTATGAACACACAGGCTCAATATGTGTGTAGAGTATTTAGAAGTGTTCTTGGTGCACATTACATGTTCGCAATTATTGTTATTCTACAAATAAGGTGGGGACTATTACAATTGTGCATAGGGGGAAACTGAGGCACTAAATTTAAAGTCCATCTTCCTAATATTAACCCCAGTCTTCTTTTCAGCAAAAGAAATCTAGCATGCTGCATGGTGTCATGTAAATGACTTGTAGTGTTTGATCCTTAAATTAAGCAGGGCAGAGGGAGGGGAGCAAGAACCAGAAAAAATCAATTCATTCGCTGTGGCATGCCAGAAGATTCCAAAGAAGTCAGAACTAGCCCCTCTCCACATTAGAAGGAATGATTTTAACTCAAACTTGAAAAACATCCTTGTGTGTGGCCTTAAGAATAACAGAGCCGTGTTGCTCAATAACCTGCGATTCAAAAGGAAAGAACTAGAGACTTTTTAAAGCTGGTAGATTATGATTACCTAATCGGAATACTAATTTCATTGGTCTTCCTTTGAAGGATGTTTCGTTTTGTTTTACTCCTTGGTGGTACATTGAATTACTGAAAACAGGATGTGCTTAAAAAAAAAATCCAATTCCCAGCATTGAGGAGCAAAGGCACATCTACTGGTGCTGTTATTGAACCGAGTACCATGGAAACCAAAACAGCAAACGGTAATGTTAATAATTAAAACAAAAACAAAAAACGGTTGCACTGTATTGTGTAATGGGAAAAACAGGGAAACATTTTTCAGGGTTTAGATTTGCTTCCTCAGGATGGAAACTACTGAAAGGAAGGAAACTTTGGAATGAGTTTGTTTTGTCGTTGTCAGTTCCATTCCATCTTATTTTGTGAAATAGACAGAGGCGGTACAAGGCTCATATATTTACTGGACACTGTTCCACCGGAAATGCTGAAGTCCGCATGTCCACTGTCCATTTGCACTGCAATGGTTGTACAACTGCCATTATTCACAGCGGACAACTCCTGCCCGTGTTCTATAATGATAACAAAACCCGTGGTATAGAACTCAATGTGCCTGTTGCAGCCAAATGTCAATGGAGAGAAAAAAAGAGTCCACCTTAGCATTTTGGAATAAGGTGTTAAAAAAGTCTTTCAAAAACAGGTCTCTGTTGGAATCAAAGACTAGAAAAGAGTAGTCAGGTTTGTGCTGATATTCTATCAGAGAGTAGAGAATATGCTCAAATATTAGACCTATGCACAAAGAGATTCCACAAACTCTTACGAATTTCAGCAGCAAGATGTACAAGAGGAAGTTTATTTACTTACTAGAGGCCTGGTACACAGATTCATGCACTCAGGGGGAGGGTCCCTCAGCCTGACCTGCGCCCTCTCGCAGTCTGGTAGCCCTCGGGGGATGTCCCCCATGACACATCTGTCTTTCCCTCCTGCTCCACAGCCTTCCATAGCTATCCTCACAAGAGTCATCACGGTGAGGCCAGCGGGCATATGCCAGGCGCTCCATCCTGTCAGGCACTCTACCCACAGTGTCCACAGTCCTATAGCAATGATTGCCGGCTTAGGTCCAGGCATAGGGAGTAGGCCTAAGCTGGCAGTTGGACATCCTTAGCACTTCCACGGAGGCAGGAGAGGCTCCCGCCATTCCCACTGTGCTTGCTAGTTGTAAGCCTGGCTTCTGGCTGAGCGGTGCTCCCCCTGTTAGGAGCACACTGACCACCAGGGCACAGCTCCTATGTTGAGCATCTGCCCCCTGGGGGTCAGTGCACATAATAGCAACCAGTCGCTCTGCTGTTTGTTCAATTTGCATATTAGCCTTTTATTATATAGGATTGTATGTATTGATGTTACACAGTTCTTAAAACTCTAGAGAGAATATCTTACTTTATCATTTCTATTGGGATTCTGCCATTTTGAAGAAACTAAGGCTTTCTCTGATATTTTATTTAGGTGTTCAAATTCCCAAACAAACAAAGATGTTTATTAGAGAACTAGAGGCCTGGTGCATGAAATTCATGCACTGAGGGGAGAGAGGGGTCTCTCAGCCTGGCCTGAGCCCTCTTGCAGCCCGGGAGCCCTTGGGGGTTGTACAACTGCCATGGAGGAAGAAGAGGCTCCTTCCCCTGCTGCTGCACTCACCAGCCATGAGCCTGGCTTCTGGCTGAGTGGTGCTCTCCCTGTGGGAGCACACTGACCACCAGGAGGCAGCTCCTGCATTGAGCATCTGTCCCTTGGTGGTAAGTGCACATCATAGTGACCAGTTGTTCCACCGTTTAGTCGATTTGCATATTAACCTTTTATTATATAGGATTCTCTTTTGAACTTGCCATTCTATGATGCATTAGTCAAAGCTCTACTAATTATTAGAGGATTGAGTTCTTTCTTGTCTCAGAATTTTGCATTTAATGATTTCAACTCTATCTCTTCTTTCTAATGATTGCACATAAATATCTTGGACATGAAGTGTCCCATATGTACAGATTGCACTTATTCTGTAGAGAACCCAGCACAGTTTTAATACCTGTTTTCTGGCGACAATATTGAGGAGTTGAGGAGGATGACATCAAGTTAAGTAAAGTCAAATATTCTTAGAATAAAAGATGCTTGTTTTAGTTTATGTTCCTCTCAGTTTGGGTAGAAAAGTCAAGTAGTTCTAGTTCCTAAATGTCTTAGCTGGACTTGATAACAATGACCATACCTTCTATTTAATTTTAATTAATATTTAGATTTATTATTTACAGATATCCCAGATCCTATTTCTGAAATCCAGTGTTTTTGATAACCCTCTAAACATTGCACCATCTTAAAATTCAGGAAGTATGTCTTCTTCATCAGTCAGTGGACAAAAATGTAAGCAAGTAGCACACCTCAATCTGAAAGATATTAGTCTGTCCTGCACTCAGGTAGGTGGAAAGTGTTCAACCAGTTATCCACCTAATTGCTTTGGCAATCAACCCTTATAATTTCCACCTTAACCAACTGTTCCAATATCAGTCAGTACAGGCTAGATTCATGCTATGATCACAAACAACACTGAAGTCTCAGTAGCTATGAGAGTTTTCTACTGCTACCTACAAATTATTGCCAATTCCATGGCTTAAATCAATATACATTCATTAACTCAATTTTTAAATTTATTGATTGATTTTAGAGAGAGAGAGGAAGGGGAGAGAGAGAAAAAAACATTGATTTATTGTTCCACTTATTTATGTATTCATTGGTTGATTCTTATATGTACCTTAGGTTCGTTAAAAATTGTCCCATGGGAACTTCAATTTAATTAGAAAATTTCATGCAGCATTTATTTTAGCAACCGCAACTGGGAATTTAACTACATTTAAAATTTTTCTCTAGTGTTGGAAAACACCTTCTAAGACTAATCATAGCACCAATGTCTTCCATTACTATTATTAAGTTACATATGTTAATAGGTAGGTCTCTTTAAGTGGTCTAGACAGGGATCTCAATTTTGGCAACTTTTGTTAAAAAAATTGTAAATATAACTGTGGGAGTACATTCTTCTTCTGCAAAAGATAAGATAATCTACTCTAATAGAAGAGTAATATTGAAATTGACCATTTCCCTGGGACACCTAAGCAACGCCCACCAGCCAATCAGAGCGGCTGTATGCAAATTAATTCAGCCAAGATGGAAGCCAACCACCATGGAACTAGATCAAACAGGAGGCTTCCATTGCACCAGGAGTAAACTGTCTGCCTAGGCCGGCTGGGCCTCTCTCTGCTCAAGGCAACATAGTTGGAATTATAGAAGCCCCAGAGCTCAAGCAAATAGGAGGCTTCATTACCTGCCTAGGCCTCTGCATAAAGCAACAGTGTTTTGATTATAGAAGATAAATAAACCCCAGAAACCTGATTCTAGCCAGCCTTGCTGAGATGTTGGGTCAATGGGAGTTGTGGGCAGCCTGAAAGCCTGAAAACTGCCCTCAGCCCTGCACCCAGGCTGGCCAGGCACACCAGTAGGGACCCAAAACTTGAAGGGACTGTGGGAACCTTGAAAACAGGCCTCAGCCCATCACCCAGGCTTGCCATACCCCAATGGGGTGAGGGTCCACACTGGGGGGCTTGGCCAGCCTGCAAACAGCCCTGAGCCCTCACCCAGGCTGGCCAGGCACGCCAGCAGGTGAACATCCCCTGAGGGGTCCCAGACTGTGAGAGGGCACAGGCCAGGCTGAGGGACCTCCAGAATGCACAAATTTTTGTGCCCTGGCCCTTAATTGTTTAAATAATAAGGAAATGTCTTTTGTCCCCATTTAAGTTTGCTCTTGTTAAGTGCACTCTTCCACAATGTGGGCAATCATTGGTTTCCGTGGTACCTTTAAGTGGATTAATACATGCATTTGTATTTGCACAGATCTTTCCTCTTGGTTTCTAACACAGATTTTAATCACCTTCACACCTGTTTTCTTTTCTGGCTATTGACATCTGTCCTGAAAATATATTTTGGTTCATGAATATTAAGAGCATCAAAGGTGCTAAAATGTATAGAGCTCATGCACTCATCACAAAAAAGGTTTTCTTTCTACCTTTTTCCCATTGTCCAAAACAGTTTAATCTATTTTACTTAATGTCTCTGTTTTAATACACAGATTTAGTATCATTTGGCTCTAGTTTTTGTGAGATTCTCTAGCAGCCTTACAGATAAACTCTTCTAATCCACACCATAACATCCAAATCTTATTTTCTATGGGACTTTAATTGGGTCTGTTTTATTTATGGTAGAAGTTTATTTTTTTTATCATTTGCCACCATCACCACAATGAGCCATTCCAAGCCTCCTTGGTGTGTATTTGAAGGTTCAGTCAGCTCTCTCCATGCCAGAACATCATCTGGGGCCCCAGTCCAGCCTCATATAGGAATGCTCATCAAAGCTCCCAGCTCTTGCTGCAATCTGAGCTGGTGGCAGCCCCAAAATTCAGATGCACCTCAGGCTGTGCCTACAGAGCTCCAGAAAATGGTTAGCCTATTATTCAGAACATGGTTGGCCCCTATGTCTATGGGGGTTTTTGCGCTGGAGGATTTGCTTTAGGCTAACAGACTGCTGCGGTGGTAATAGAAACCTATGCAACATGCACACGCAGTCTTTTTCTCTTAAATAAGCACCCATTAAAAAAAACAAACACCTCTATATGATAATTAATGAGGAAGGAAGGTAGTACAGGGTAGATGGTTTGTCAATATTGTAGTTAGGTCATTCATCTGTGGAGCAGTGATATTCACCTACTTCCTCCTTTGTCTCAGAGATGCAGAGTTAATATTTCACTTCTTATTTCAGACACTCTCTCAAGCATTATTTTAAACAGGCAAACAGGGACCATTTCCAAGATAAAGAAAGTCGCCATTCTTTAATGATGAATTCGTAATGAAGGGAATCCTCATTCCAATGGACTTCTGTGAGGCACCATTCCCTGAAGCTAATGCACCTGGGTACGGGGGAGAACCGGTTAATGAATGCTAAATTAAGTTGTAACACACTTAGAGACATGGGTGATGTTTATGTGACACTAGTTTACTTTAAAACACTCCCTAATGACCTTTACAAAAATAATAGGAAAGCAATTTGAGATGAATATTTACAGTAGGTGGAAATAGTTCTGAAGTGCCAGTTCCCAAACCACTGTTTGTCAAATGCCCTGCTTCTGTGATCTAGGTTTTCACAGGTTTCTTTAGGCAGAGAAGAGCAAGCTTGCCAAGTTCAACAAGACAATTCCTTCCTTGAGAAAAGACGTTATTACCTTCAGCCCTTAGATGGCAGGAATCAAGTAGACTAAGTTACCACCCATACCCCCCGCACCCTCTGCAAAAGAAAATAATCACCATTTGTACATGATAGCACCTGCATTGAAACTCCTAGCTACATTTGAAGACAGCCTGAAAATATGTAAACTCAAAGGGAATATATCATTTAAGTAAAAAAATCTGTAAATAGTCATGCTTGGTACTTCCATATTAAAACTATTGCTTTAAAAATTAATTCTATTTGTTGATAAATAGTGTCTTTGCAGTGGATACCTCTCTATCCAGACCTTATGCATTTGTAAATTGCAGGGGAAATATTTTAAATCAAGGCCATAAAATAAGCATAGTTAGAGAGCTAACGTGAGGATTTTTACTTCATTTACATTCATTACATATTATGAGTTTAATTACCTTCCTCAAATAATACCAGTATGAAGGGAAGATGCTGAAGAAGGCGTACCTCTATGATGATTTTATTGATTGTGACTGATGGATGGCATCAACATTTCATAGTGAAGAATCATGGTTTTGTTACATCAGGAAAATTAAATTGGGAGAGTTATTTTCTTTCCCAGTGATGGTGGCAGTTAGAATATTTCACCTGTAATGAGATGTGTGCGTTATGTGCCATCGTGAACCACGGCTCAGCCATTAAATATATGTAAATGAAGAGAAACACAAGAGAGCCGGGCATAATAACGTGCAGAACAGAGAAATGGATCCTGGAAAGTGATTAATTTATTTGATGATGCCTCAAGTGAGGAATTTTAGGTCACAAATGAAGTGACAGAATGACAAATTACCATTTTAAAGAATTTACTGGGCATCATTACTGAACAATTGTCAGGTAGTTTATGGTGGCTGAGAAGATGGTATAAATATAGATCTTTTCCTTATCTGAGATGAATTATTAATCACCTTTTTAAAAATCTTTGTGAGTGATGGTTGGCTGTCTGATTGGAAATAATGTGTTCTACAATTTTAACTAAATTCTAATATGATATGTAACAGGAATCTTTACAATTAAAGTCTCAGTGGAGAGTGGTAGGAGGTTTACAGTCAATTGCAGTTTTAATGTGATAGAAGAGGATGAATCCACCGGCATATTTCAATAGATTTCCTTAGGTATATTATCCCTGCTGTGATGTTATTCAAATGTTTACAGTTTATTTTCATTTGAAAAATGACATTCAGATACTTAAATTGTTTTCCTTGGTTTATTAGTTAATGAAAATGAAATTCTAGTAATTGCTATAGTTTTGCAGCCTGCCACATTATTTAAAGTGAAGTGACTGCCTTTGTCAGTGACATTATAAATGTTGTCCCCCTGTGTTTTGTTCCATTTTTGTTTGCTCTATCTATGTCATGTCCCTTCTCTGTCTATATGTCACTGTGTCTAATACCAGTAACAACTGGAGTGTAAAAAACAAAGTCAGAATTTGAAATAAAGATGTTTTTTCTTAAGTTTCTTTGTATGTTTTTGATAATTAAAGCACGCACTGACCTACTTTATATACAGCCCTAACAATCCCCAAACTAAAAACAAAATCTCTAATATGAGGTGCATTAAAAATCTAATCACAAATGTCTGTTATTATTAGGTAGGCTACTTAAACCAGCATTTATACATCTACTCATGTACGATCAGACTCTTAGATCAAATGTATTTGCTATTGCAGAGATGATTTTTTTGATAAGGATTAAAGACAGAGGTTGTGTTTAAACAGAGTTTGCCCGTTATCTAACAGAGTAGACATGTGTAGAAAACTATTATTGACAAGCTTGCGCCTAAGCAAGCCGACAGCTGTTGCTTTTTTGCCTTGTTAGATGGGAAGGCCCTAAATGACGAATTCCTTTCACCTGGAAAAAAAGCGTGACGTGCTGCTCCCTTTCACTATATGCACACCTTCTCATTTTAATCTTGACTCATTCTGGGAGTATATGAAAAATTTAAATAAGTATTCCCTGTGTTACCCATGACATCTTACACTGCTAACATGGCAAGAAATTTAAATTTTGAATGTACAGGCTACTTTTTAACTCATTTTGCTTTTTTTTTTTTCCCCTCTCAAGCTGGGTGGTAAAATTTCACTGAATCTTTCTGTCATAAAAAAAGAAAGAAAAGAGATAAAACAAATAGAGTTGTTTACTTTTACTTTCAGGGTTCATGAATAGCATGCTGAGTTTAGAGAACACATTGGTGATACTTCCTCCGCCTTGTGCTTTCCTGTTCCGCGAAGGATGCTGAGCTTTCCCCTGGTGTGAGTAACGGCACATTTCAGGTCAGTCCACTCCAGTGTTTCAGCGTTAGAGAGGACCCTCACTTCCCCCATTTCCTTTATCCTCGCTTGCCACCAAAAGTATGCAAACAAATGAACGCGGGCACGCCTCTCTAAGGAAAAGTCAAATCCTGGAGAAGGTACCACAGAGGCACTGGACTTGGTCAGCCTAGCACAGTGCAGGGTGATTGGGAGTGTATCAGAGGAAGAATGACTGCTTTATGCACCTTCTGCCACACTAGTACCTTTCGTGTTCTGCCAGCTTACATCAGCTGTCAGAGGGAGTTGCAAAATGAAATGAAGATGTCTGACTCCAAAAGCATTGAGAGAGCAAAAGAAAAAATTTCCACGTAGAATAGTGAAGAATAGCTTTTAAATGAACTTTAGAGACATGGCAAAGGAGAAGCTTTATGCAGTTCCCAGACTATAATTTTTGGCCCTTCACATGATTCAAGCCTATGATAGCGAAAGAGGAGGAACATTTGATTAATTGATATGTCAAGAAACGGTCACCGTGCCAAGTGCATGGAGAAAAAATATGTTATCTGTGCTCTTAACAATCTTACAAACGGATGAGCAGTTGAGATACAGAAAATGTTCAGACAATACTTGCAATTCTACAACTTGAGATTTGTGAGTTTTATTATACCAAAATGACTTAATTATGTTCATTTCTTCTCTTTCTATTAAGATTGGTTTCTTTCAGGGGCAATTTTTCTCTGATTCCCTTCTCCCCTCCAAATCTTTGCAGAGGCATTTCTCCCATTAAAAGGAAACTCAACTACATCACTCCAGAAGTCTTCTCCCTACTGCCTATTTTTCCAACTTTTAGGTATAAAAATTTCCAAATGCACAGAAACTGAACATTCATCTCGGCACTATCTAGATTCTAGCATTTATGTTTTACTGTATTAATTTAATCAGATATCTAACCATCCACCATTAATCCATCTTGTGATTTTTAAATGTATTTTCAAGTAAATTACAGACATTACATTTAACTTAAATACTTTGATATATATATATATATATATATATACACTTTAATATAAATATTAAGATATATATATATCTTTATATCTATTTTTGCTCTTTTTAAAACAATATATTTGTATTGATTTTAGAAGAAGGGAGAGAAGAGGGAGATTGAAATATCAGTGATGAGAGGGAATCATTGGTTGCCTGCCTCCTGCACATCCCACACTAGGGATCGAGCTTGCAACCCGAGCATATGCCCTAACCAGAAATCGAACCTTAACCTCCTGGTTCATAGGTCGACACTCAAACACTGAGTCTCACTGGCTGGCTTATTTTTTTTCTCTTGAAGTAAATGTTATATATAATAGAATGCATACAGTTAAATTTCAATAAATACATACTAGTATATTGATATAACCCAACCCCCTGTCAAGAGATAGGACATTATTAGTACCCCAGAAATACCTCCCAAGCAATACACTACCTCCCTTCCCAATGGGGAAAACTGCTCTTCAGAATCTTTTCCAACAAAAATCAGTTTTGCCAGGTTTGGAACCTCATATAAAACAAACTTATATAGTATGTACTAATTTGTGTTTGGCTTCTCTCTCTGCAAGTCATTTTTTGAGATCAACCATATTGTTACATGTATCAGGTGTATTTTATGGCTGAGGGAAATTACATTTTCAGAATACATTGTAACTTGTTTATCTGTTCTATATGTGGACAGTTGGGTTTTTTTTTTTTTTAATTGGGGTATTATGAGCTAAGTGGCTGCGATTATGTTTTTCATGGACATGTTAGTTTATTTGAATAAATATGAATAAATATGTGAGTGGAATTAATGGCTTGTGGAGTATATAGTTGTTATAATAACTGACAGAATTTTTTAACATAATCACGTTGCCATTTATTATTTTCACCAACATTGTATTAAAATTCTGTTGTTTCACTCTCTTGTCAACATCTAGCATTGCCACTCCCTTTGTTTTAGGCGGCTTTGCATTTTTTACTCTTCTAGTTTTTCCCTCATCTCTTTTGTGTCTTCAGCCATTTTATTTCTTCAAGATTTCCTTTTAACCAGGTGTCAAACACGCTTTTGTATTTTCCTCCTTGAAAAACAACAACAACAAAAAATGTTGACCAAATATCTAGCCCTAGCTACCCAATTATTTTTCTCTTCTCCTGAATAACTGTTTTTCTACTTTGATAGCTAGGTTGCTTCCATGTTATTACTAGTATCTTCTGAATCTTTCTGACTTTTAGGTGCTAGGATTCCTTAGCCCTTGGTCCTGGGCCTTCTTCTGTTCTCATTGTTTACCTTCTGTCAGGAGTATAGTGTTGATCACTATGATTTTTAAATCAATATCCATGCCAACAATTTTCAAGTTTATGTCTCTGGCATGGATTTCTCTCTGAGTTTCACCTGCCTAATTTACATTTTCATATGTCTATGATTCTGATACGTCTAAGCCACCATATCTGACTTTGATTTCATACTCTTCTAAGTATGCTATTCCTCCAAGATTCTTAATCTCTACTGGAATTGTGCATTTTCTATTCTTTCTGCCTAAACCAAAAAAATCCCACAAAAAAACTCAAATAATTTTAAAATCTGTTTAAACAACCTAAAATATACTTTTCAGGAAAAAAAAAAACACTTAAATACCTAATGTCTAAAAATAAATTATACAATACTTAGAATGAATTAAAATTTTACTTATCAGTGCTTAGGGAATGTAGCTGAAAGGAACTCTAGGGACAAAATAGACAGGCTTAGGGAAGAAAGAGTGGCCATGGGGGAGGAATGCATAGGTGAGGGCTTGGAGTCACCAGAAGAAAAATGAACAAAACATTTACTAATAAATTAATAATGAAAGAAATAAGAATCAGAAAATAGTCATATATAATTGATATAAGTAATGAAACAACAAATGATATGATCAGAAAAGCCAAAAGTATGTTATTTGAATGACTAATAAAATTGTCAAATCTCCAGCAATGTTCATTGAAATAAAAAGAAGTTCCAAAAAACCCCCCAAAATTTTATATAAAAAGCAAGCATAAATGCAGTAGAGATTAAGAATAAAATAAAAATTAACATTTAAGCCAATAAATTAGCAATTTTGAAATGCATTGAATCTTTCATGTTCCTAGAAAGAATTAGCTAGCAAAAACAAATTCAAGAAGAAATAGCAAGTATGAATGGTCATATAACCATTAAAGGTATTGAACAGTAATTATAATAATTATATTAAAAATTACTAAATCCAGAAAGTTTTATAGGGTGACCCAAGCAAATATTAAGCAATACTAAATATAGTTAATAGCAAACATAAAAGAACTATTCCAAACCAGGTTGTTATTATATAAGTACTAGAGACCTGATGCACGAAATTCACGCAAGAGTAGGCCATCCTTCCCCCAGCTGCCGGCACTGGCTTCCCTCTGGCACCCAGGACCCAGGCTTTCCTCTGCCCACCAGCAGGCACTGGGGACCTGGGCTTCCCTTGCAGCTCTGGCTTTGTTCAGAAGGTCATCTGGTCTAATGAGCATATTATGCTTTTATTATTATAGATTATTATAGATTTAGCACAATATTATTCCTCATATTTATCTGAACACTAGGGGCCCAGTGGACAAAAATTTGTGCCCTCTTGCAGTCTGGGGCCCCTCGGGGGATGTCCACCCGGTGGCGTGCCTGGCCAGCCTGGGTGAGGGACTGATGGCTGTTTGCAGCGATGCTGGCTGGAATTTATTTAACTTCTAAAGTTGAAAATTTGTTGCTTTAACCAGAGCCCTGGTTGGGTTGCCCCTGACAACACAAGTTCCCAGAGCTTCCTTAAGCCCAAGGCTGGAAGCAGGTCTCTGGGGTTTATGTTCTATAATTGAAACTCTTTGTTGTGGAAACTTTGTTGCCACAGCCGGCCTAGGCAGACAGGAACCTTAGCTTCCTGCATCACCAGGGCAAGCCTCCTGCTTGTTCCAGCTCCAGCTCTGTGGCTGCCAGCCACCACCTTGGCTGGGTTAATTTGCATACAGTTGCTCTGATTGGCTGGTGGGCATGGCTTGGCTGGTGGGTGTGGCTTAAGTGTCTTAGAGTGGTAGTTAATTTGCATATTACTCTTTTATTAGATTAGATTATATACTTTGATATGCATGAATTATGCATAATAAAATTATTTTCAAAAACAAAATAATAAAATTTCATTTTGTGTATGAATAAAGATCTAATCTGAAGATAGAAAAATCTGACATTATTCTATGTAAAATGAATATAAACATACTTTTTACATAGATACATTCTTTTAACTTATATTTAAAGATAGAAAGATTATATAAACTTAATGAAAGTAAAAGTAAAAATGTCATAAAACACTAAAATCACAACTATCTGAACAAAATTCTTTGTAACTAAATCCATTTAGACAGAAAGTCACAGAGGTAGAAGATGTCAGCCTGGAAGAAGTGAGCCAGCTGGACTGCATGGGCCCAGGAACAAGTCACAGAGGCAAAAGAAGGCTCCTTGGATCTTTGGAAAAAGAAAAGCAAGAAAGTACACCTGGGGGAGAGAGAGGAGGAAAAGACACAGACCTGCTCTGGAAAGAGAGTGGGTCCTGGGAAAGTAAGGGATGGAGAAAGAAGGGGTGTGCCCAGCAGAGAGAGCGAGCTATATAGGATTTCTTTATCTAATTAAGTCATCATCATATGTAATAAAAATAAAATGACATTATAAACTCAGTGAAGTTTTACAGGTAATAGTTTTTTTCACAATCTTTTGTGGGGTGACACACCTTAAATCACCATAATGTAATTGCCAATTTACATGTGCAATCTTGGCCTGAAGATTTCTGGAATCAGGTAATGATAGTTAATGCTGTTAGTAACCTAGATTTTCTTTTCTTTTTTCTTATTTTGCACTCTATCCATAGTAGAAGATTTCCTTCAGGAATTCTCTCTGATTAGCCTTCAGCATCTCTTAGACCATATCCTTTGCTTTCAAATTCACTTTGATTTCTTATTATAGTAAACCCTCATTTTTTCAGACTTTGGATTTAACAGACAAAATTTCTGATCCATATGTCATATGTGAAAATTAACAACATGTTAATTTTAAAATGCCTTTAACCAAGATTTGCTTATAATTAAATTAACAGGTTATTTTTTTGTTGTTATTTCACTTATATTTTTAACAAATTTTAGTGAATAGACCATATGTTGGAGAAAACACTGTAGTAATTTTGCCAACGTAAATAAATATTACATATCTACAACTATAATCTATATACAGTGGAACCTCAGTTCTCAAACTTAATTCATCCTGGAAGGCTGTTCAAGAAGTGATTTGTTTGAAAAACGAATCATTTTTTCCCAGTAAAAAGAATATAAATTGAATTAATTCATTTCAGACCCCCAAATGATTCCCTGTTTCATATACTGTTTAATCCGTAAATAAACAATTTTCTTAAATTTATAGAACCACCCCCTCCTAGCCTTAAAGGAATCATTTTTAGCATTCATTCTAGGGATGTTTTTCGGGTCAGCATGCAGTATATTTGCTTGTTCATACTATGTCACTGCCTCTGATGTGCTGCCACTGGCTAACTGCCTTTCATTTATCCAAATCAACCACAGTTTCTCTACCTATTCAATTCCCTGTGATCATTATTTCTTTTACCTCCTTAGCAGCATTGGCACTCTTGATGGCTTCCTTATGTTTTAAAATTGTGCTAATAAATTTCACCAGCAGCAAAAGCATTCTCTCCTTAGTTTGTTGCCTGAGAGGCATTTTCTGTCATGCTGAGGTATCAGCATGAAAGAATTGTCAGGTCGAAAACCAAAGTTTGATTCAACAACAGAGACCTTTTTTTTCTGTGAACGACTTGGTAGAGAACCAAATTGTTCTAGATGGGAGACACTGGAGGAATGAAGTTTGACTGTATTTAAATGCAAGCGTCACCGCTTGTAAACAATGTTTGGTGAATAATTAGCACATGATGACACTGCCTCCAGCAGTGATTGGTTCTGTTGTGGAGTGGTCTGACTTCCTGCAGTAGTTTGAACATGTGCCAGCCAATGTTTGGATGTGAACTGTGTGCATTTGTTTACTTGCGGTGACTGGTGAATACATGCATTTATGAGACCTATTCAGTAGGCATTTAAAATTACAGTAATACACATAGAAAAATTTTCTGTGAAATTAAACTTTTTATACATAATATTAATTATACCAATACGTCTACATAAATAAAACTAGGTAAACTGACAAATTTGTCAGTTTTTTAACATAATCATTCAGAAAAATACTTTATTACATACCGGACTTTTGGCTTTAATGCATCTCTGTTCACCAATTAGTCCATTATATCGAGATTTTACTGTAAATACAAATTGGTTTCTATTGTGAAAAGCAGATTTGTGGAATGAGACTCTGTTAACCAGCAGATAAGGAGTTATGCTCCTTTATGAGAAAGAAAAAAAAAATCACTTTGCTAGAATTAGTATAACAGCAAAATAAAATGATGTCACAATAAAAATCACCATATTCACTAAGTAAAATTGATTTTGGGGATGCATTTGAGTTAAAAATAATTTGCCGCTAGAATAGTACAAAATGGTGGGAAAGACTCTAAGAGACTTTAAGTAACTTAAAACTATGATTCAGAATACACTGTAAAAACAATAAAAACCAATGAAGAAAAAGAGCAACCTACTTAAAATACATTATGCTTCTTGAATCTTTGCATTCCATTCTTTACAATGTTAAAAAAAATTCTTAGCTGTTATTCTTAAGTATTGCCTCCCAATACTATATTATTATTATTATTATTATTATTATTATTATTAATTATTGGACATATATTGGATTTCTGGTGTACATATATTAGGCTTCCTTTTTCTGTTACCCATGACTTCTAACTCTCCTCACTCCTCTCACATCTTTATTTTTAATTGTTTTTTTCTTAATGCTGAGAATTTTTTTTCAAATATACTTTCCAGTTTATGAAAACTCTCTTCAGCCATGTCTAACCCATTCATTAAGTCTTTAATTTCTATCCCTATATTTTTGTATCTAAAAATTCTATTTAATTATTTATAAAAATGTTTTCAGTTTTACGTTTAATGTTATATTCTTGTTTTCACATATATTCATATCTTTATCTCTTTAATGATTTAAACAGTGTATATATTCTATGATCTATGCCAATTCTAAAGATACTAGAGGCCCGGTGTACAAAACTTCATGCACTCAGGGGGGGAGGGGGGCAGTCCTTCAGCCCAGCCTGTGCCCTCTTGCAGTCTGGAACCCCTCAGGGGATGTCCACCTACTGGTGTGCCTGGCCAGCCTGGGTGAGGGGCAGAGGACCCTTCAGGGTTTGGGTCCCTACTGGAGTGCCTGGCTGGAAGCAGCTATCTGTGGTTTATTTAACTTCTATAATTGAAACTTTGTTGCCTTGGTCCCCCTGGCTCAAAGCATGGGTTGCCCCTGGCAACCCAAGGTCCCAGCCCAGCAGGTGTCTGGGGTTTGCTTATCTTCCATAATTGAACCTTTGTAGCTTTGAGTAGAGCTCAGGGCCCACAGGGTCCTGGCTTCCTCCATTACCTGGGGCAACTCCACCTCTGTGGCCACTGCCATCTTAGTTGAGTTAATTTGCATATTTGCTCCTGATTGCTTGGTGGGCATGGCTAGTGGGCATGGCTTGTGGGTGTAATGCAGTGAAGGTCAATTTGTATATTACTCTTTTATTAGATTAGATAGGAGTAATCTAAAGAAAATCCTGCATAGAACTATCATTTCATTCTAAAATTTATTTTCTTTATTTTTTTCCATAACTTTTTGTTTTTCCATTTTTTGTTGTTTCTTCTTCACTTTATTTTATTATTTTTTCCATCACAATTTATCCCCCCTATATACTGGCTTTCAACTCTACCCATCCCCCTTGACCCCACAGTTGTCACACTTCTTTTTGTACTTCTCTTCCAGATAAAAATCCCCTTTCCATTTTCCCTCAATCTATTCACTGACTTTCTCCTCAGCATCATCCTCTCTTTCTCTCTTTCTTCAACTATTAGATAAAACTTTGATTCCTCTAATTTTTTAATGTAAAATATTTCAGTCCTCTTTATTTTTCTACTCTCTTACTGGTCTTCAAGAACTTTTCCCTTAATACATATTAATACAGGGAATCTTCTTCCACAACAAGCCAACATTTTTCTATACATTATATGCCTTTCTAAATATGAGAGGCAGATATAGTGTCAAGTATTTTGATAAAACATTTAATAACATATTTTTCTTTATTGCTTCCACATAGAAAACTATGCTAAAGCAGAAGTCACAATAGTAAAGGGATAATTATCTATAAAGATGTTAATAAAGGTTCTTTTCTTTTTTAAAATAAATCTTTATTGTTCAGATTATTACAGATGTTCCTCTTTTTTTTTTTACCCCCATAGCTCCCATTCACCTGGTTCCCACCCCACCCCATGCCCTTGCCCTCCACCACTGTCCTCATCCATAGGTGTTAGATTTTTGTCCAGTCTCTTCCTGCATCCCTCACACCCTATTCCCCCTGAGAACTGTCAGTCCATTCCCTTTCTATGCCCCATCTCTATTCACCAGTTTATTCTGTTCATCAGATTTTTTATGACTTAATTTTTAGATTCATTTGTTGATAGATTTGTTGTCACTTTATTGTTCATTATTTTATCTTTATCTTTTTCTTCTTCTTCCTCTTCTTAAAGAATACCTTTCAGTATTTCATATAATACTGGTTTGGTGGTGATGAACTCCTTTAGCTTTTTCTTATCTGTGAAGTTCTTTATCTGACTTTTAATTCTGAATGATAGCTTTGCTGGGTAGAGTAATCTGGGTTGTAGGTTCTTGCTATTCATCACTTTGAATATTTCTTGCCAGTCCCTCTGGCCTGTATGGCTTCTGTTGAGAAGTCAGCTGACAGTCATATGGGTGCTCCCTTGTAGGTAACTAACTGTTTTTCTCTTGCTGCTTTTAAGATTCTCTCTTTGTCTTTTGCCCTTGGCATTTTAATTATGATGTGTCTTGGTGTGGTCCTCTTTGGATTCCACTTATTTGGGATTTTCTTGGCTTCCTGGACTTGTAAGTCTATTTCTTTCATCAGGTAGGGGAAGTTTTCTGTCATTATTTCTTCTAATAGGCTTTCAATATTTTGTTCTCTCTCTTCTACTGGCAACCCTATAATTCGGATGTTGGTACGTTTAAAGTTGTCCCAGAGTCTCCTTACACTATCTTCATATTTTTGGATTCTTTTTGCTTTTTGCTTTTTCTGGTTGGGTGTTTTTTGCTTCTTCATATTTCAAATCTGGATCTCTGTATATTATTCTTTATTTCAGTAAGTGTATGCTTAATTTCTGACTGTTTTTTCCATTTTTTTTTGGTATTTTCATTAAGATTCTTGAAGGTCTCACTAAGTTCCTCAGAAGTTTGTAGAAAATTCTTGAGTAGCCTGGTAACTGTGGTTTTGAACTCTATATCCAGAAGTTTGCTTTCCTCCTTTTCTTTCATTTGTGGCCTTTTTCTTTGTGTCTGCATTTTGGCAGCTTCCCTGTGTTGAGTGTCTTTGTGTGGTAGGTGTCTTATTGGGCCCAGTGGCTCAGCCTCCCCAATCACTTGAGGTGGACACTCTTGGTGTATCCCTTTGTGGGTTGTGTGCACAGTCTTGTTGTAGTTAAGCTTTGATTGCTGTTGGTATCACTGGGATGAAATGACCTCCAGGCCAATTGATGAGAGGACCTTCTGTGTTTATAGTGGAAGAGCTGCTATGCAGGAGACACCCTTATGGGGCTAGACTTGCTTCAGTGGAGCTTTGGTGCTCACTGAGTCTGCCTCTTGAGTGTGTCCCTTATGGATGTGAGGAGTTGAAATCTGGTATCTGAATGGGTACACTGGCTCCTCTATCTCCAAGGAGGTGCAAAGTCAGTTGCCATGTGAGTCCACCCAGCAGGAGCTACAGCGAGATCTACAGATTTCTCCTTTTTGTTTGGGGTCTGGAACTTTTGGAGCTCTCTGACCCAGCTGCAGTTTGTTAGGTTAGGCTGCAGGTGGACAGGCAATTCATTTGTGCCACTGTGCACAGCTTGTGTGGGGTTGTAAATTGGTGGGGCAGGGTCTCAGAGAATCACCAGGGCAGAGCAAACAACAATGGCTATCCATCTGCAGTCTCCGCATCTTGAAGTCCCCGAATCCTGGGCCCCCACAATAACAATGATCCCTATGAGCAGTTCTTCGAAAAAGGCACCCTCGCTTTCCAACCTGATGCCAGACAGCCCAGTTTCTCCCCACAGGAGTCTGGGTCCCCAGAGTCGCCTGAAATGAATTCAGTGCAGTTGGGAACTTGTATCTCCCTTCTGACTGAAAAAAACCATGCACTAAGGTGCCACTGTTTTGCGTGCCTCTGTACCTCTGTCCTTGGCTCCTCCGCACCTTCTACCCCATCTCAATGTGCTTTTTTCTTTCCTTCTAGTTGTAGAACTTCCATTCAGTCAACTTTCTCCTGGTTCTGGATGAAGGCTGTTTTGGCTTTTAATTGTGGTTTTAATGTGGTTGTGGGAGGTAGCATGTATAGCTATGTGCTTTATGCCGCCATCTTGGTTCTCCACAGCATGTGTTTCTTGATTTGCTCTGACCTGTCTGCTTGAGCTGGGACATCAGTCTTCTGCCCTTGGACTAGGACCAACACTATCCTCTTCCTTTTGACTAAGACTGGATTATACCAGAAGCTCTCCTAGGACTCCAGCTCACAGATATAGGTTGTGGGACTTCTCAGCCTCTTGGTCCCAGCACCTTCGCCATTGGGTGACCTGCCACCCGGCCGCTGCGCTGCCCCCACACCATGGAGTTCTCCGAGAGCAAAGTTCTTTTTTTTTTTTTTT
>PVJC01017134.1:0-32881 GCA_004026665.1 Murina feae
GAAGTGGGAAAGGAAGGCAGCAGGAGACGGGTGAGTGGGAAAGAGTTGGCGGCCTGCTTGGTGGCTTCCCAGGTCCCTTCTGGAGATCAGGGAGCAGGAAAAGGCTGGCCTGACCACGAGGCGGGGTTTTCCCTGCTTTCTGGTGACTGGAGGAAGATGGGCAGTAGGCAAGCTTGGGAGGCAGGCAGCTCCCAGCCCTGGCCACAGCTCAAAAAAGAGAACAACATGCAGGGGAAGGCAAGAGTCTGAGAGATCAACATAGAGGGGGTGCCTGCTGCAAGCCTCCACAGTGTGCCTGGTGGCAGGTCCCCAGCAGGTAGACACACACAGGAGGACTGCTCCGAGCCTCAGATGCAGCTGGGGGAAGGCCCCCAGTGGCCACACACACACACACACACACAAAAGGCGCCTGGCAGACTGGGGCCATCATAAGACATCCACTGAGGGGTCCCAGACTGTGAGAGGGCACAGGCTGGGCTGAGGGACTCCCTCCACCCCGAGTGCACAAATTTTTGTGCACTGGGCCCCTAGTATATATATAATCAGAATTACTCATTAAAAGCCAATAACATTTGCCATAATATCTACATGGATACAGTAATGTGTGTGTGTGTGTGTGTGTATCTAAAATCCCAACATATCATCATGGTCTGCTGGGCATGATTTATAATTATCTTTGAGAATTCAAATCATTATCATTCATATAAATATGATAGCATTAATTCAAAAATACCTGTAACTAAAAATATCAGCTATTTAATATGTGTTGACTCTCTGCTGACCTCTGTGGCAAATATTCTATATGCATTATCTCTTTTAGAGACAGACACGGTAGTCCTACTGATAAGATAGATATTATTTATTATTCTCTATTATATAAAAAGAGAAACTGGGACTGAGAGGATAAGTGATTTCCATGTGGTTGATAGTAAGAAAATAGAAAATATGAGCTCTGAATTTCCTGTTTCCAAAAGGCTATGGCTTAGCCACTTTGCTGCCCTCATTCAACAAAAATTCACTGAGCAATGCTTTTATAATAATGCTGTTATTTGTGGGGAATACAAATACAAGTAGGACGTAGGTGAGAATATGCTCCACATCATATGTCATCAGGGAAATGCAAATGAAAATAACAGTGAGGTGCCACTACACACCTGTTAGAATGGTCACAGTTCAGAACACTGAAAACTCCAAATACTGGCAATGATGTGGAGCAACAAGAAATCTCACTCATTGTGAGTGGGAATGGAAAATGGTACAGCCATTCTGGAAGACAATGTGTTAGTTTCTTACAAAACTAAATATACTCTACCATAGTATCCAGAAATTGTGCTCCTTGCCATTTACTTAATGGAGCTGAAACATGTCCACACAAAATTCTGCACATGAGTGTTTATAGCAGCTTTATTTTTTTATTTTTTGTTAATCCTCACCCAAGGATATTTTTTCCATTGATTTTTTGAGAGAGCGGAAGGGAGGGAGAGAGAGAAAAAAAGAGAAGCATTGATGTGAGAGAGACACATGCGATTGGTTGCCTCCCAGACAGAACCTGCAATGGAGGTACATGCCCTTGACTGTAATTGAACCTACTACCTTTCAGTCTGCAGGCTGACACTCTACCCACTGAGCCAAACCGGCTATGGCTATAGCAGCTTTATCAAAAATCTTGGAGACAACCAAAGTTCCCTTTAGTAGATTAATGGATAAATGAACTGTGGTATGTCCAGACAATGGAACATTATTAAGCGCTAAAAAGAGCTATCAAGCCATGAAAAGACACGGAGGACTCTTAAGTGCACATTACTTTTATATAGGGTGGAGCAAAAGTAGGTTTACAGTTTTTGAGTATGAGAAACACAGTTTATTCTTGTTATTTGTTAATTATTGTAATATTTTCCATATGAACAACTATAAACCTACTTTTGCCCCGACCCTATATGCCAATTATACCTCAATAAAGCTGAATTTTTAAGCGAATGTTACAAAGTGAAAGAAGCCAATCTAAAAAGAGTATATACTGTATGATTCTCACTACATAAAATTCTTGTAAAGGCAAAACTATGGAGATAGTAAAAAAAAAAATTAGGGGTTGACAAGGGTTGGGGTGGATAGAGAACAGATGAATAGACATAGCACAGAGGATTTTTAGGGCAGTGAAACTACTCTGTTTGATACTATAATGATAGATTCATGTCACTATACACATTAGTCCAAACCCATAGAATGTACCATACCAAGAGTGAACCCTAAAGTAAATTATGGACTTTGGGCAAAAATGGTGTCAGTATTGGTTCATTATTTGTAACAAATGTATCACTTTGATGCAGGATGTTGAAGTTAGGGGATGCTGTGCATGTGCTGAAATAGGCAAAATATGGGAACTCTATACTTTCCATTTAATTTTTCGGTGAACCTAAAATTACCTTAAAAAATAAAGTCTACTTTTAAAAACAACAACATGGCACACTCCCTTCTCCCCACCCCAAAATATTACCTGACTCAAGAGACAGCCTCAGGAAAAAACAACAACACAAAACAAAACAAAAACACCTCTCCAAGCAAATCCAAAGCATAGCTAGAGTTAAGCATACATATTTACCTATTTATAAGACTATCTAGTCAATCAATTCAAGAAATAACTTCATAATGTAAATTCAAGCTAATTAACTACTAGATATGTGCTAATTTTAGTGAATAATATTTTTGGCAACTTTTCCACCATTTTATGAGCATCTTCAAAGTATTGAGAGAACATCTTTGTCTTACAACATACTGTACATCTCATCAAAGGCATAAATCAGTACAATCTTTGGTTCATAAAAACATGATGAAAGAAAAGAGATGCTCAGCTCTAAATTTAAGCACCTTTTGAACTTTATAAAAAACCACTTTAAGAGCAAAATTGTTTGTTAGTATAGTAGAAAATTAAGATTTTTATCTGGCCCTTTTTAAAGAAAATACATTCTTCTGTGCGTGAGTTACTGCATAAAGATAATGAAAAATTATTTTATACACAAAATTAAAAATACAAGGATTTAATGCAATCTGAAGAACATTTGAGAAAAACATAATTTATATTTAAGGAGGTAACAAATCCTCTAACAATATGTGTCATCTTGCCTCTAACTTTAACCCTTCCTTAATTAGGTGAGAAACAGGGCTATTAAAATCATCACTTGGTACTCTACCGAACTTCTAGGGATGCTCCATGCTAGAGGTAAGGGCCCCAATTTCATTTTATTTCAAAGATCTTATTCCTTACCCCATGGGACATCTCAATAGCATCTGACATAAATGAGTAACTCTTACTTAAAAATTCTTTCTTCCTTTAGTGTTCATTATGTTATAGAATCCACTCAGCCTGGCATTCTTTCCTTCACAACCTCAATTGTCTTCTCCACTAACAATTACCTGAGTGATTTATCTAGTTCATGGTTCAGATTTTACCTCAAGGCCAATTTCTGTTCTTGGCATACTTTCTGAACTTCAAAGCAAGAGTTTCCATGAATTCCAGAAAGATTCCATTAAAATATTCCATCGGCACGTCTCACTTGGGTACCAGATACAACAGATTGTCTTTGCCTCTAATGCTGCTCCATATTTTGCATCCTTAACTCAATTTCACCACAGTTTCCCCAGCCTATAAAATTTTTTTAGCTCTGTAATTTTGGTAAACAACTTAACTTCTTTTTTAAAACATATGTTTTTATTGATTTTTCAAAGAGAAGAAAGGAGAGGGAGGGAGGGAGAGAAAGAGAGAGAGAGAGAGAGAGAGAGAGAGAGAGAGAGAGAGGTCAGTTGCCTACCGTATGCATCTTAATGGGGGACTAAACCAACCTGGGCACGTGCCCTGACCAGGAATCAAATTGGTGACCTTTTGGTGCACAATATGATGCTCAATCAACTGAGCCACACTGGCCAGGGCTGTTACCTTCTTACAACCTCGGTTACTTCATCTGTTTTATGGATAAAAAAAACAACACAACAATTTAAGATTTCAAAGATGTATGCCCTGTGTTGTTGCTGTTAGACATGGCCCTTCTGAAGAACACCTAAAGAAATGGTGAACTTGGCCTTGGTATAAACAGGAACAGAGGCTTTGACTCCCATATTATGATGCCTATAAAACTACTGGGAGGCTAGGAAGTAATAACTTTCTCCATAGAATGAAACAGAATGGTTTCAGTTATATTTAACTTTTAATTTCTTATGGTCTTGCTATAAAATAATAGATTCTATTGTTAAATCTCATTTCTCAAGTTCTTAAATCTTGCAGTATTAAGAAATATTCATTTCCATTAGTATAAAATGTGACACTCATTTAAAATATATTTTTAAGTTCAGTTGGCATGGTTCAGTGGTTAAATATCAACCTATGAAACAGGAGGTCATGGTTCAATTCCTGGTCAGAGCACATGCCCATGTTGCTGGCTCAATCCCCAGTGTCAGGGGCTGGGCATGCAGGGAGCAACCAATCAATGATTCTGTCTCATCATTGATGTTTCTATCCCTCTTTGCCTCTCCTTTCTTCTCTCTGAAATAAATAAAAACGTAAAAAAGAAAAATTTACTAAAAATAATTAACTTTGCATCTCTCAATGATCATGTACAAACTACATTCACTGGTAGCTCCACAAATTCATGTTAGGTCCATTTTAATCCTACTTAAGGTCAATTTTACACATAAAGAATTATTTTAAGAGTTTGTATTGACAGCTTGTAATTAATGTACACTTTTGAAAGGATGACTAGTCATTGACTAGATATTCAAAGAAAAAGTATATTTCTTGATCTTCTCCATATGGAAAAAAATGGTACTCTTCATCATATTTGACACTCCTTTGTTTTTCCCAGAAGAATTTTTTTACCCATTGAAAAGTTTGTTTCAAAATTTTTTAATTAAAACTTAATTTTACAAATCATTTTTCTGGTTTGAATAAAAATAACAGGTTTTGAGGAATTCCATAATTGTTTTGTGTGATAAATAAAGGAAGCTTCATTTTATCTATTTACTTATTCAAACTGTATTTATTGAACACCTATTGAGTGCAGATAACCTTACCTTTACTTAGTAAATTGATGAATAATATGTTTTCAGAAATATCCTCTGATTTTCCCAGATGTCTGAGGAGTTATTTTCATATTTTTTCAGTCTTATTTATTTACTCAACAAATAATTTTTGAACAGTGCCAAGCCCTGTTTCAGGCCTTGAAGATAGACAAGACAGATAAGGTCCAAGTTCTCATGAAGCTGAAATTTTGTTAGAATGGAAGAAAAAAAATCTCATACATAAAATATACTTTCAGGTGATGCTAAGTGTATTGCAAAAGTAAAAAAGGTATAAGGCGGATCCAGAGCGAAGAAGAATGCTGTTTTAGATTGTGTGATTGGAAATGCACCAGGGATGAAGTAGTATATGAACAGAGTTAGGGATGAAGTGAAGAAGAGTTCTGGAAGGGCTGGTAAAAGACAATTCCAGTCAGAGGGAACATCCTTGAGGTGACAGCAAGGTTAGCATGTCCACATGAAGAAAAGATGCAACTGTGGCTGCAGCAGGGTAAATGAGCAAGAGTGGAAGAAAATGAAGCAAAGGCCAAATCATGTAGAACCTTGTAGTCTAATGTGATGGGAAGCCACTGGGGAGTTTCAAACTACAGGGTGACATGAACTGAATCATGATTATAAAAGATGACCATGGGTTTTTGTGGAAATAGGCAATCTGGTTAGAAAGCTAATGTAGTGAAACATGGTAGTATTCTGACTACATTTTGAAAGTAGAGCTCTTGTGGAACTTGCTGATGGGTTGGATTTATGGTGTGGATGAAGAATGGGAATTGGCAATGACACTTAAGTTTTTTATATAAACAACTGGCAATGCATGAGTGTTCTTATTTAACTGAAAAAAGGAAGATTCAAGGATAAGTACAGTGAATGGGAGAGGCAGAACTAAGAGTTCTGATTTGGACATAGTAGAACACCTATTGTGGAACAAGGAACAAATGTTCTGCTGCCACATAGACCAGACCTTTGGGGACATCATTTATTGGGGAAAACTCATGGAGACAAGATCAGGGCAGATATTCGAGTTCTCCACTGCTCCTTACACTCTGGGGCAGCTTCATTTCAAATGTCAGATGTGGGAGAGGGACATCACTTTTGGATGTGAGGCTTTTAAGATGAATGGTTAGGAAAGAACCAGGCTTTCCCTAATATAGTGAGGGGCCAGGGTGTAATAGCAATGTGATGCAGTAAAACCACACTTGATCCCTATACTGCCAGTCCTTCCTCTGGGTGACCAGGGACCAGAAACTGATAACAACTGGATATAACAGAACCTTGTCCCATTCATATCCTGCAGTTTCTCTTCTAGTGTTATGGAAATGGGAAGAGGATCCAAGCAATCTGTTGGAGCCATATGACAAAGAAAGTTAATAGCAGAGTTTGCTTTATCAATACTCATGATTGGATGAGCACCAGCCACTATCAGGGCATGCTTGGAGAGCTGAGGTCTAGGCCTCCTGGTTAATCAATATTGATTGTCTTAATTGCTAGCTTTCTCTACAAGGGATAATTCATGGACAAATTAAATACCTCTTAGCAAAACTGAGCTGGTTTGAGAACCCAAGAGTCAAGCGAGGCTGAACAGGTCCTTTGATGAGGTACTGGCGATAGACATCAAAATCCACTCAGATTCTTCTGTCACTTGTGTTTGAGTAGTTGTGCTGGAGTTTACTGACAGTCCCAATGTGGACACCGTCTTTCATTACTGATTTGATTTCTTGATTGAGTCCCCACTTTATAAAAGGTCTCTTAAATCGCAGGTATGTGATATATATTCTCTACTTTTCAAACTTTCCCCTACTTCCTGGTGTCTCTCAAACTTACAGTTCACTGCCTAATCCTGGTGAAATGCATGCATGAAGGAGTGTGGCCACCAAGTCAGCACTTGGCATAAGGAAAGTAAACAGAAAGACTGTGACCCCATGGTCATGTATGGATGGAAGTTTGCACCTGGGAGCTTCTCTAAATAAATTTCATTCTCCTCATGCCCCCACAGTCATCTATTAATTATACAAGCTCAGTCAATCAGTTACATACTCCCCCTCTTTCTGTCACTGAGGACTTACCACCTCATTTTGCTATGAGTTCTAATTCCCAGTCATCCCATGAAGCTGCTATCAAGCTGTTGGGCAGACAGACACTTAATTTGGATTTACTAGTGTCTTCTAACACAGAGCAAGATTTTATTCATACCATCAAGTTCCAAAAGTGTTATTTGATTAGCAGCAAATGTCCACCATGTGGTTACTTCAAAATTGATGTTATTGAAGTTTCCATCACATGTCAAACTGATCATTCAATAAATAAATTAAAATACATTGGTCCTTTAAAACTATAGATTTTTTTTGTTTCTCTATTCGCAGTACAAAGATGAGAATAAAATGACTTTAAGACATTTATTTTAGTTAAACCAAAGTTCATTTTTCAAATAATCTAATGAAAGTCATTTTTTCTTTTAAAAAAAGGTTGAACAGAAAGTAATTCTTTAAAAAAAGAAAAGAGATCCAAGAATGTTATGAATACTCAGTGAAATTTAAAATGTAATACTGCAGCCCTGGCTGGTTTGGTTCAATGGATAGGGCATCAGCCTGCGGACTGAAGGGTCCCATGTTTGATTCTGGCCAAGGGCACATGTATAGGTTGCAGACTCGATCCCCAGGAAGGGGGCGTGCAGGAGGCAAGCAATGATTCTCTCTTATCATTGATGTTCCCTCTCCCTTCCTCTCTAAAATAAATAAAATATATGTTTAAAATAAAATAAAATGTAATACTGCAAATTTATTTTCTGCTAATCCTATTTTTGAGAGCCCATCTAGAATATTAATAAATAATTGTTAAGCATAGCAGCTGATAGAATAGAATAAAGTAAGGCTGATTTTGAATACACTATCCTGCCAGTTTGTAATAGGATACTAGATTATTACTCATTTCTTTCATTTGTATGCTTATTAAGTCAAATAAGCCCACCCTTAGGTATATGGTTATGGGTTCAGAGCCCCAGGGACCAGTACCCATGGAAGGTGGTTCTAGGTCAGTGATCACTTTCCAACATTTCACCTTTCTTTGTCCACTCTCACAATCTCTATTGTACTCTTAAATGTCAAGTTGAATTGAGAAGTCAATAGCTTTGAAATATTAGGGAATGTTACTTGATGCACTCTCAACACCAACACATGAGAACATTACAACTAACACAATAGCTTTTTCTCAATAGATATTTGATTTTACTTCCTTACAGCTTTTCCTTAATCTTTGTTGTTGAGAGTATTACAGATGTCTCCCCTTTTTCCTTCTTGCCCCCAAACTCCCCTGGTTCCTACCCCACCCCAGGTCTTCACCACCCTATTGCCTGTGTCCATACACAATGTATATATGCATATCAGTTCTTTGAATAATCTCTTCCCAGAACCACTCCCCTTTTTCCCTCTGAGATTCATCAGTCTATTATTCTCTGTTTCCATGTCTCAGGTTCTATTTTATTTATCATTTTATTGTGTTTATTAGATTCCACATATATGTGAGATTATGTGATATTTATCTTTCTCTGGCTTATTTCACTTAATATTCTCCAGCTTTCATTTTAATACAACTTTCCACTTATTCCTTGAAATCATCTCCTCCCCCAGCTTCTGTAACATCACATTATGGCACCAATATTTTTATAACTATAAGCATCTCTTTCATTACCTCACCTTGTGTATTCCCATCTCTGATTTAACATAGAGTTTGTTAGATGTTTCTTTCCATTGATTTACATATTACAAATCAATCAATGCCCCCCTCCTTTTTGAAAACTCCTGAAACCATCCCATATAGATTAAACTATATAGTCAAATCTGACTATATAATATTTGCATCATTTTGATCAATAACCAAATATAGCTCTGTGACATCTCTTGTAATGTAACTCTATTTTAGTTAATTCTTACACTCTTCTGAGAGAGAGAGAGAGAGAGAGAGAGAGAGAGAGAGAACACTACACTCTTCTGAGAGAGAGAATGAAGTTAATAATTTGAAACAGGATCTGAGGGACCTCCTGTTTGCCCTTCTTTGTATACATTGCTTGCCTCTTGCTTCCAGTTCCAGGCATCATCAACTCAGTAAAGAAATAATTGTTAGAGCAGAGTAAAGGGGGGAAATGCACTTAGTGTTGCTTTTTAAAAATAGGCTTTTGAAACTATGGCAGAGACAATAGTTTCAGAACAAAGGATTTGAGTTCCAAAGATATAGTCTCTTACAGTTTTAAAAAAGAGATTCATGGCACAAAGTCTGTGCTAAACAAGAGGCATAGAGAAAAGATCATTATGACATAAGCTAAGCAAAGGCAGTCAGAGCAGTGGAGGGGCTTTTGTAGGGAATGAAGATGATTATGGGAACCTGTGCTACCTTTCCAGTTGGAGGAAACTACTACAAGCAGACTCCCCATGTCTTTATCTGTGGAGTAAGGACAGATGAGTGACAGTGTCTCTTGACAGTCGGGGATGTCCAGGCACCAGTACCTAAGGGAGACGTGGGAAATCCACATGCAGTCAAGCTAGGTACAAGGAGCTGATAAATGATTCTAGAGTCAATTAATAGTCAATTAATTTGAAATCTGAAATTAATGACTAAAGATTAAAACAATGGCTTGAAGTTTTTCATTTAAAACAAAAATTAAGAGGAATACATTGAAAAGTACATTCAACAATAAATTTATTATCTGTAGACTAGAGGCCCAGTGCACGAATTCATGCACGGGAGGGGGGAGCAGGATCCAGCCAGCCTGGCCCCAATTGGGGTGGATTGGGGCTGGGCCTGTCAGGAGGAAGAGATGGAGGGAGGTTGGCTGGCCAGCCCGCCCCGATTAGGGCCCAGTCAGGGCTGGGCTGGCTGGGTGAAGGGGAGATTGGCTGGCAGTCCCTCCTATTGGGGTTGGGGGGCCAATCAGGGGCAGGGCCAGCCATGGGGAGGGGCTGTCAGTGGTGGGCTGCAATCAGGGGCAGGCTGGCCTTGCGGGGAGAAGAGGAGGCATTTGGCCAGCTGCTCTGCTCTTGATTGGGGTGGGAAAGTCTGATCAGGGGCAGGCTGGCAGGGGGGATGGGCTGCAAGGTTGGCAGAGACAATAGTTTGAGAACAAAGGATTTGAGTTCACTGGCCACGGTGGGCGTCATAACAACTGGTCATTATGCCGTTATGGTCACTGGCTTCATATATATATATATATATATATATATATATATATATATATATATATATATAATTTTCCCTTCATTCAATCCATTCATTAGTCTGCTAAAACATAAAACAGACCTTATTTCAGGGAGGTGAGAAGATGTGATGTACACTTGGCAATGTCTTCTACTTTTATGGAAGCCATAATACCAACCTTGCAGAGATAAGGGGACCCAATTTCCAAGGGTTATTTGAGCACCTGTAAGGAAATATCTTTTCAGTTAGTCATCACAGTCATGAAGCAGAATGTTTTGAGGTGGATGAATAGGAAAAAGAGGTCATGTAGTCTTTATTTGGGGAATGGAGGACACCAGTGTTAAAAGTGGGACTATTTTTTGGATTTTTTTTTCTTTATGCTCTTCTGGTTGGGTGTTTTTTACTTCCTCATATTCCAAATCATTGCTTTGATTCTCAGAGTCCTCTACTCTACAGTTGAATGCCTGTAAATTATTCTTTATTTCAGTTAGTGTATGCTTAATTTCTGACTGGTCCTTTTTCATGTCTTTGAAATTCTCACTAAGAACCTTGAAAATCTCTCTAAGTCCCTTGATGCTTTCATTAAGATCCTTTATAACCATGGCTTTGAAATCTGTATCCAGTAGTTTGCTTTCTTCCATTTCTTCCATTTGTGACATGTTTGTTTGCACATCTTGGCTGCTTCCCTGTGTTTGTCTCTATGTATGGGTAGGGCTGCTATCTCCTTGAGTTGGTAGAGTGGCCTTGTATAGTAGGTGTCCTACAGAGCCCAGTGGCTCAGCCTCCCCAGTCACCTGAGATGGATACTCCAGGTGCACCATGTGTGGGCTGTGTGCACAGTCTTGTAGTTAAGCCTTGATTGCTATTGGTGTCAGATAATTGATCAATCTGAGGAAAACCACATACATCTGGTGTCAGAATTATTCACTGTGAGAATAAGGAAAAACAGGGAGTTTTTCCTGGACACATGGATTCTTATTATATTCAGTGGGCTATAATTTGTTGTTATCATTGTTTATCCTAAGCTCAAATTGTCTCAGATTAGTCAGTGGTAGCCCCTTTAAGGTGGCTTTTGTGTCCTCTTAACATGTCTCTGTAGTTCTTTGAGTTTGTGGCTTTCCATCATAATGAGATGTTCCTGGCTCATCTTGTACTTTCTCTGCCCCAACCCTGAAATTACTCATTTTCCTAAGGAGTCCAGATTTCTTCCTTGGAGATAGAAACCAAATTTAAGTGCAAGGTGTGCTCAGTTGCTACTAGGATGTCATTGCTTCTAGGTCTTGTCACAGGACAGAGGTAGCAAATAGATATTTACATATACATACACATACATGCACATACAACAGAATTTTTGGAGGGTGGACAATGCACAGAAGAAAAGAAAAAAATGACTGAGGTAGGCAGAAAATGATCTCCAAAAGATGTCCAGGTTTTAATCCCCAGAAACTGTAAATATCTTGGGTCACATGGAAAAGAATTAAAGTTACAAATTGAATTAAGGTTACTAATCAACTGGCCTTGAGATGGGGAGAAGAACCTGTGTTATCCAGTTGAGCTCAGTGTAATCACGAGGGTCCTTTAGAGCGAGAGGGAGGTGGAGGAGTGAAAGAAGCATGAGCAGCATTTAGCTTGACATTGCTAGCTTTGAAGATGAAGGGAGGGTCCCACGAACAATAGAAAACAAAGCCGGGAGTCTCTAGATGCTAGAAAAGCATCCTTCTCCTCTAGAGCCCCCCAGAGAAGAATACATCTCTTCCAACATCATGATTTTATTCCAGTGAGATCCTCATCAGATTTCTAAACTGCATAACAATAATCTAATAAATGTGTGCTACATTAAACCACTATTTGTAGTAATTTGTTACAATAGCTACAGAAACTTTGTTGTCAAAGCAGAGCCTACAAAAACTAAAGTTATCTCTGAGCAAAGAAAATAAAATCACAATTATTTTGACTTGAAAAAGCCTTAACCAACATCTCTGGTGAATTATTCAATAGTGTTTAGGGCTTGGAAAATGAGACACATAATAATAGTAGAGAAAGTTGTATCTATTTAAGCACACAGGAAACTCTGAGAAACCATCAGTGACCCAGGTTCCTTCTGTATTGTTGTCTCTCCATTCCAAGGGTATTACCCTCATTGCAAGGTTCAAGACATATCACCACCATATCCTCATTCCAACAAATGGACAGGACAGTGACAGGTGTAACTCTTCCCTTTGAAAGTGTCCACACCACTCCAATTCACATGTTATTGGCTAGAACTGAGTCACATGGCTACCCCTGTTTGCAAGTGAAGCTGTATAGCCATGTGCCAGCATAAATATCCACTAGAATGAAAAAAGAGGGAAAATATGGGGGACAACTAGCCATTGCTTCCATACTGTGTAACTGGTACTCCTCAGTTATACTGATTCATATATTTTACACTTGTAAAAGTATATTGTTTCTGTCTTGTGTAACTCTTTTTTTAAAATTTTGTTTTATTGCTTAAAGTATTACAAAGAGTGTTAAATAAGCTTCCATTTTTTACCCTTGACCTTCCCCCGTCCTCCCCTACCCCCAGTGTCTTGTGTCCATTGATTATGCTCATATGCATGCATGTAAGTCCTTCAGTTGATCGATTAACTCCCCCCGCAACCCTCCCGACCCTTTCAGCTATAGTTTGACAGTCAATTCATTGCTGTTCTGCCTCTGTATCTGTTTATGTTCATCAATTTATAATGGTCTTTATTATCCATAAATAGGTGAGAATAGGTGAGAATAGGTCATGTGGTATTTTTCTTTCATTGACTGGCTTGTGTAACTCTTTAGAAAGAGAGTTATTAAAGTCAGGGTTACTTTTATTCTATATGTTGATTCTTTTGCGGGGGGTGAGCATAAATTATTTTATTTATTTCTATTTTTATTTATTTATTTATTTTAAATATTTATTGTTGAAAGGATTACATATGTGCCTTCCCCCCCCATTGACCTCTTCTAGCCTGCCCCTGTCCCCCAAGTGTCACCTGTATGACTCTCTCCCATTGGCATTACTCCCTCCCAAGGTAGCTTTCCCCCCTTCATTCAAGAAAGCCCATTGTGTAATTGGTTTAGAGTATCAGTATTATAAGCATAACCAGGATTCTGCACTGGTTTATTTTTAAAAAGCTACAAATTCACAAATGTCAACACTTTGTTATTCATAATGAATTATTTGCACCATATCTTAAACTGATCGCTATACACCAGAATGGCCTGAAAGGGTGGTATAGAACTATATGAGACTTAGGATAAAACTTCATAAGGCAAAGGGTTCATCTTATCCCCAGCACAAGTAACACAGGGGGAGCAAGAATAGACTACAATCCAAATACATTTTCTTTTCTTTTATTGTTGTGGTTTTTTTTTTTTTGCAAAAATGTATCTTTTTATGAAAATATCAAGTAGAAATATTTAAGTGTTAACTTGAACTATATGAAATCTCCATCAACATTTTCATATGGTTCAACCTGCCACTAATTATGAACGTTGACTGAGAACTTTATAGATTTTAGAGGTATAATATAGATTTGCAAAGGCCCTGCCTTACTCTTAGCCTTGGTCAGAAACCTTCTCAAATAAACTGCACTTAATCTCAAACACACTTATCCAGGAATGTTCACTCCAGCACTAAGTGAATGGATCTCAATCATTTTCATAGATTCCAAGCCTTCCTGGAAACGGCAGTGAGCCCCAGTATTTCTTCACCCCTTAGGCACCACCTCACTACTAATGCCTTCCTATTCACCTGGGAATGAGTTTACAGGACATTTATCAGCATTCCATGGCATTAGCCTCTATTCAACACTTTCCCTCTACTTATTTTGGTGGCGACCTTGTGAGATGAGCATTGGGCACAAGACAGCAGACCTAAGCGTGAACCATGTTCCAACTCTATGAGCATAGATTTCTCTTACAAAACCCCTTCCCAATTTGAATGTACATGTAATCTTATTCTTTTAATTAATGGCTTCAATCTGCATTATATTTCCTTCCTTCAGATTGACAGGAAGAAGCTAGTACCTTTCAGCATAATTGATTTTCAAGTTATTTTCAATACTAAAAGTAGGAACAACAACAAAAAAAGCAAGATAGCCCTAGCTGGTTTGACTCATTGGACAGAGCGTTGGCCTGTAGACTGAAGGGCCCCAGGCTTGATTTTGGTCAAGAATAGGTGCCCAGGTTGTGGGCTCAATCCCAGTGAGGTGCATGCAGGAAGAAGCTGATCAATGATTCTCTCTCATCATTGATGTTTCTATCTCTCTCTCTCCCTCTTCCTTCCTCTCTGAAATCAATAAAAAAAGGCAAGATAAACCAAAGCTGTGGATGCCCATCCTCAAGATGGTTTATTCAAATAACTATATATTTATTTATGACTATTATGAAAAGATATGGCTTTACATGTTGGTTGTATTCCCAACGTTGTACACAGCTTTGTATTATTTTATCTCTCTGAGGGGTCACCAACTAACTCCATACCTCAGTGTCTGTAAAGTAGGGAGCAAATTGTCCCTACTCATGTTCCTTCAGGGCATTTGCTCTGTTGTGGTTGTCTGACTTAACTCAAATGATGCTTTGAGTCAAGTTGCTTTTTCCTTAACTGAGAAACCAAAGACAGACCACAGTTAACAATAGTCTTAAAAATAACTTCTAGGGAATAATCATCACATGTTTCTTTATTACAGGAAATGCATACCAAATGTCGCCTTGTGTTTAAACCTGAAAAGTGGGCAGAGTGTGGGCAGACAATTACACTAAAAGCTATTTAAGGAGGGCAGGTTTTTCCATGACTGGCAATGATTGGCCTTAGAACTCCATCTGTTCTTAACTTAATTCACATGTAACTATTAGCACAGGTGCCATTTGCTAATATTATAGAAGCAAAAGTGATTGTCATGTAAGCTTTAGAATGTGAGTGGCTAATTCAAAGCCCTCTGGCCTGACCACATGTCCAGTATGGATGAGGAGCAAAAATAAAGAACAAAGTTTTGTGGTTTTTTTAATCCTTGGAACCAGAGACATGAATTTAATTTCAAGGCCCTATGAACACAGAGGCCCTTTGACAATTCTTCACTTCCCTGAAACGCATGCTAGCCAACTGCTGTGAGGGACGTTAGAGCCAGCTACACAATTTGTGGGGCCCAATGTGAAAATGCAGAGCCCCTTGTTCACAAAGTGGGGGAAAGGTGCCTCTAAAGGTACTAAGATAGAAAGCTTTTCTCTTTCTTCTGTAGTTCCTCTCTTGCTTTGTCATTAAGTTTTTTACTTGCTATTTAATGTCATTTTAAGTAAAGAAAAATTAAAATTTTAAATTATTAGCATGAATTTACCACTCATCTTCCATTGCATGATGCCAGTAATCAATGCAAATACAAGATTATTTAACTAAAATGTGGAATTTAATGATATTACCCAATTCAGATTTCCTAGCTCATACATAGATATGTATGTTTTCTTACCAGAAGAGTAGAACTACTGCACAAAACTAACTTACCTGTTTTTACTTTGCTTCTTCATATGAATATATTCTATCAGCACTCTTTATCTCTGATTTATAGTAAGTAAATAAAGCCTGGAAAACAAGGAATTATGGATTTTCCTATATCTCTCTTTCCTTATATCTTTCCCTTTTCTATGTGAGTGGTTGACTACTACAGGGAAGTAATAAAAGCAAGAAACAACATGATAGGGTTCCTTGTACCTTTATGTTCCTTAGAATAACACTGTCTCCATTCTGCAATTGAAGCAAATTCTGACTCAAATGGAAAGCATCACCCTATAGAGCTGTAAGATACCCCACCTACTCAAATGTAGATGGAACACACTTTGAGTCTCTCTGAGTCCCATCACGGGTCCACTGAAATTCTGTATTCATGGAGCATCATGAATACTACACACTAAAGGAGTGAAAAGGAACAGTGAACACTTATATCACTAATATTTACTTACACTCATGCTCTGTTGTTCCATTAGATTTCACTAACTAAACACAAGTTCAAAGGCAAAATTATCAAGGTCAAGTAAGTAACAACAGGGCTTTAAACCGAAGTGCGGAACCTTTCTGAGTATGGGCCTTTGTACGTAATTACCAAATTGCACACCCTTGAAGCCAGCCCTAGGGGACATTTCTTTTCACACTTTAACATTTATTGAGCATCCAGTATGTGTGCAAAAAGTGAATGAAACAGACAGACAATATGCTATCTTTGAGGGGCCCTTTGGGTGATTGTTGTGTTCGTTTTCAATAGAACAGTTCCTTGGTTAGCTCCTAAGATGATGCCTGAAGTGGCAAGAGCATATCTAGCACTCCCGGGATAAGACTTATCCCCAAAATTGCAATCCCTTGAGATAAACAGGTTAAAATAAAATATCTGTACAGCTGAGACTTATACCAAACTTATGAACTCAGCATGAATTTAAGGCTATATTGGCCAGTTATCTCATTGCACGCAGATTACAGACAGTAAGGTGACCAGACACAGCTCCCAGAACTTTGCCTAAATAGCAAGTGAGTGAGCTCCTGCTGCAGAATTGTTGAACTTGAAGCAGTCCAAAAATAGTGTTTACAGTTTTATTTTTTTAATTGTGATAAAATACACAAAAATAAAACATCATCTTAACCATTTTAAGTGTACAGTTCAGTAGTGTTAACTATATTCACACTGTTGTGCAACCAATATCCAGAACTTTTTGTCATTGTTGCGACCCCTCACCCAAGGATATTTTTCCATTGATTTTTAGAGAGAGTGGAAGGGAGGGAGGGAGACAGAGAAACAGCGATGTGAGAGAGACACATCCATTGATTGGTTGTCCCCTGCACACACCCCAACCAGGGCCGAGGAACCTGCAACCAAGGTATGTGTCCTTGACTGGAATTGAACCTGGGAACCTGCAATCTGTGGACCGGTGGTCTATCCATTAAGCAAAACCGCCTAGGGCATATTCAGAACTTTTTAGTCTTTTGTGACTGGTTTATTTTGCTTCGTATAATGTCTTCAAGGTTTGTTTATGCTACAGCATGTGCCAGAATTTCTTTTTTTTTTATGGCTGAATAACATTCCATTGTATGGCTATACCACACTTTGTTTATACATTCATCCATTGATGAACATTTAGATAGCTTGTACCTTTTGGCTATTGTAAATAAAGCTGCTATGAACATGGGTGTACAATATCTCTTTAAGACCCTGCTTGTGGTTCTTTTGGATACATAACCAGAAGTGGAATTGCTGGTGAAAAAAAAATCTGTTAAATCACACTTATAGGTGCATGATTCATTTTGGGAGATAATATGATGTTTGAAATTGTAAGGAGACTACCTTGATAGTTTGAGAGGTAAGAGAATTAACATGGAAGTATCAAGTTAGAAAAACTATGAGTATATCCCATGTAGCTATTCAAAAGTGCGGCCTTTCCAACTAGACAGACAAAATCACTGGCTAAAATAAGCATCAGACAAATACTCAAACCAGAAACTTTGTATTGGAACCAAGCGAAACTAAAATAAGTACATTGAAGATGTGTAGAAGAAATACTCATTGACCATCCAATTGTTCTTGGGAAGAGAAAAATTTTAAAACAGTGCTTATGAGTTTGTAATATAACACTTAGAACAATGCAAAAGGACTCACTGTGGCAAAATACCAATCTTCAGACAAAAAACAATGTCCCCAGTGAGTATCTCTGCAACATCCTAAAGTAATCTTGCTGAAAATACATCAGTGTTTAACACTTAGACAGTTAATACCCTAGCAGGCTTCCCCAGTGGATTTTAAAATTATAGAACCTTCAAGTTTTTAAAGATGTTAGACATCATCTAGTGCAACTCTCCTGATTTTAAAAATAAAATACCAAGTCTCAGAGAAGTTAAGGTACTCTTCCAGGACCACAGAGCTAGTTAGTGACAGAGGGAGGGCTGAATTCCTCAATTCCAGTGGTGAATATGATAATGTTCTTAAGACCACCCTTATGATAGCAACCTCAGAAGTATCTGACAGTATAAATAAAATAGCTCAAGCCTGAAAAAGCAAGAGCTTCTGGATTATTCTCTGTAGCACAGCCAAACTATCACTGATGTTGTCCAAGCACACTATCCCAATCCAGGAATGTAAAAGCTGTTTTTTTCCAAGACACATCAAAATGTTTGATGGTGCATACAATCATCAGCATAAAGGCAATAGTCTGTGCCTCAAATGGATGTACAAATATCTCCCTCCTCTCCTTTGGGTTAACTCATGACATCAAGACCTCAGAAAGTTTCTGTTAAAATTGAAATATATCTCCCAAGAGTGATTATACATGAATTCATTATGGACATTAACAAACTAGAAAGTATTCTTTGATTGGATTAGTTAGTTAGTTGTCACCTCATCAAACAAGATATCTCCTGGCATTGAAGGACTGAGTCTTAGGACACATAAATTTTTGTTGGGTGTGGAAAGAGGTTGGGGAGAGATAGATTAGCTAAGCTGGGGTATACAAGTGTGAGGATTTCTTTGGGACCATGCAGAGCAGGAAAGTATTAGAAAATGGAGAACGCCTAAAAAGAAGGTGTAGATGTAAGAATTCACTTACTTAACAATATTACCATGAAGGGTTGCTAAGAATGCTACAATTGGAAGATAAATGTCCACATGAATCATAGTGCAGCATGAAATAATTTTTGATCATCTAACCATCTCTAACATGTGAGCTTTTAAAATTAGCTTCCAGCCCTGGCCAGTGTGGCTTAGTTAGTTGGAGCATCATCCCATATACCAAAAGGTGGCAGGTTTGATCTCTGGCTGAGGTGTAAGGTGACAGGTTTGATCCCTGGCTGAGGTGTAGGAGACAACTGGTTGATGTTTCTTTCTTCTCTCTCTCTCTCTCTCTCTCTCTCTCTCTCTCTCTCTCTCTCTCCACTCTTCTTCCTTCCCTCTCCCTCTTTCTCTCTTTCTCTCCCTTATTCTCTCAAAAATCAATAAAAACACTGACCTCCAAACTGTCTATATCATCCCACTGTAATATTCCTATTTGACAGAAAATAATCTGAACTTGACTGAAATAGCAGCCATGTCCTGTAAAGGGACGGAAAAGGAAATGTGATGGAAAAAACCTTTGATATTCCACCATTGGTGGACTCACCCAGTAACTCTCCCCTCTGTTACTAGACAATTAGGGCCAATGGATATGTGAACAGACCCTTTGGGAATTGGGTAAGATTAAGGCAGAGTGAATATTTGTTTTCTTTACCTTATCTTTATTTTTCCTATATCTCTCTAATGAGTGTTGATTCAGCCATTAGAGACTGTGAAGGTTCAGATAAGCTTGGGGAAAACCCACAAGAGGTGGTAGTTATTTTCCATGCTCTGTTTGGTGTGTGTGTCTGTTTTGCAGCCAGCCATGCTGGGTGGCTGGTTTCCTGGACCCAACTCCTGGTACCCAGGAAATTCCAGAGATGCCGGGATCTTTGGGTTGCCACAGAGAAACACACGCACACCTGATCTATATATTTGTGTGGGAAATTTGGTCCAGACAATTCTGAGGACATCCAGGAAGGGCAAATTGGTTCATGGGTAGCTCCTTGAGGACTTACTCCTCAAAGAGATGGAGAACTCAAAAGAAATTTGAATAAGAATACTGCAACTAAAATGTTCACAAGGGCAGATTCCTGGGTAAGCCAGTATTCCTTCATTGCTTTATATGACTTCTGCTATCCTCTGGTTAACCCCTTGTCCCTTTCCTGTCCCCCCATCCAACACTAACATAATAGACACCTTAACATAACAACAGACTCCATTTTGAGCACCATTCTAAGTGGTTACTTAAATTATCTCATTTATTTCCACAGTCACCTTTTAACCTCTTTTTACACAGGAGAAAATTGAGATACAGAGAACTGAAATGAACACCGTAGGTCATAGAACGAAGGGAGGTAAGTCTCATGCCTCGCCCCATAGAACTACAAAGTTCATGGTCTTCACCACACCCTTTTTTTGTTTCTGGAGCACCTTGCTTTCCTTAGGAACTGGAGAGGCCCTTTACTCCTCCACTTCATACTCCATTTCCCCAACCCTGAACTTTGGAGCCTCAGCAACAAGGCCTCCCCAGGAAGGGCTGGGCTTTGAGGACAGAATCCTTTCTCATATACTCACTGAAAGTTCCTGAAGTTTAACAAGACCCAGGCCCTAACATAGGCAATGCTCTGCACTGGGCCCAAAATGTAGAGTCTGGCTGTCTGCTAGAGTTTCCATTCCCAAGGGGAGACTGCCCAGGAGAGATGGCCATCTGGGAACAACCTTCCTGATGTTCCTTTGGCTACACATTTTGTTGATTTCCTTAAGAGTGTTTTCTTATGGGGTTTCTGTTTCTTTTCTGGCTTGGTTTGTGACTTTACTTCATTTCTGTTTATTTCTTATTATTTGGCCCAACACACTCGTTTTCATTTTATTTTTTTCTCAGACTTCTGGCATATATGACCTACAGCTCATTCTGCTGTATGATATGCTACCCTGTGTGTGTGTTTTGTCTGAAGTCCTTGGAAGACAAAATTTAAACACCATGCAAATGAGATGGGGAGCATTATTCAAACCCTTTGACTTAAGTAAAGATCATCTGGTTAATGAAATACATAGCCACTATTTAGATCACAGTGTAGATGACCTCAACTGTTCATTAGTTTCTTCTATATAACTGATGAAATCTTCCATTGAAAATGTGGCATCAATAGCTTTAAAAAGAATTTAAAAATATGAAGCATTTCTGATCATTTTCACTTTGGCCATCCAGGGATGGGGCAGGGAAATCTGGGTGATCACCAGCTCAGAACCTTGTGAACAAGGAGAGATTTAATTCCCAGCCACAAAAAGTGGGCTGGGCCAGCTAGGATGAAGTAAGAAAAAGCATAACCGGGCAGGGGCACTCAGTCATTTTCCATAGAAAATCATCTGTCATGCTGAATAAAGCGTATCATGTCCGACCTCTAATCCAAGATAATGTTCTGAAAGTTTTATAAACCAAGCTGGTTTGTAATCTGTGTTTAGAAGACTTCCATCAGAAAAGATGGAATACAAAATAATGTTACAATAGATTCCAGTTTTAATGTCACTGAAAGAGATAAGGGAAAAGCCACATCATATGCTTTCTGGGTTACAGTGAGAAAGACCTTCTAAATATCACATGTTCCAAGGAGAAGGCCCTGTTAAACAGATTCGAAGTATAAGTTAATACACAGGACAATGAAGAGCTTTCTCACAGGTCTATACTGTTCTTGATTTATTTAGACATGTTGACAATTTGCTATGTGCTAAGGCTTTGAAGTCAGTAAGGCCTGAGTTTAAATCCTGGCTGTGCAATTACTGGCTGGACCTTAAACTGGTGTGAGTTGTATTTCTGTCACTTACAACCAACAGCCCTGACTAAAAGGGAAAGAAAACTCAACCAGGTACACTCAGGACACAACAACTGATAAAACTAAAAGGAATAATAGAAGTCATACACACGGTAGAGGAGAAACTATGGAGACTATGTCCAGCAATGAAAACAAGGGTGGAAGGTAGATTAGAGGTACCTTGACTTTTTGTCATATATCTACTCAACATTTCCTAGACCATACAGCAGAGCTGAACTTCTTAACAAGACAGCACATCTGTAGATCTTTCATGTCTGCATTTGTATATACACTTCCATGTTATGCAAAGTATTTCAGGAAGTCCACAAACCTCTTGGAGGAATTAAGAATTGTCTTCCAAGGGCTATAAGATGCAACTAGTGCTAGTGATCATGCTAGTGATTCGTATTTCCTCTTGCAAACTGTGTAACATTAAATCATCGATATTTCATTTGTAATATTGAAATAATAAAAACACTGGATGTAACAGAAGAGTTGATAATGTTAAGTTGGGTCATATATTTAAAGACCTGGTACTGTGATTGACACATCATTGTGATTCAATAAAAGCAGATTTCATTATCATCATCATCATATCATCATCAAGTTAATTAACAGATGCCTAAGTCTGAGGATGCACAGACATCAAGTATTTAACTTTAATAATCAACTTTATATTTAAATTTGAACATGTCATTCTAATTATGTTTTACTAGAAGCCCAGTGCATGAAATTTGTGCACTCGAGGCATCCCTCAACTTGGCCTGCACCTTCTCGCAATCTGGGAGCCCTTGGGGGATGTCTGACTGATAGCTTAGGCCCACTCGGGGGAAGTGAGCCTGAGCTGGGAGTTGGACATCCTTAGCACTGCCCCAGAGGCAGGAGAGGCTCTCACCACTGTCACTGCACTCACCAGTAGTGAACCTGGCTCAGAGCTTCTGGCTGAGCAGTGCTCTCCCTGTGGGAGTACACTGACCACCAGGGGGCATCTCCTGAATTGAATGTCTGCCCCCTGGTGATCAATGCGCATCATAGTGAGCAGTTGAGTGGCCTTAGCATATCATTAGGATATTACGCTTTGATTGGTTGAAAGGCCGACTGGACACTTGGCATATTAGGCTTTTATTATTTAGGATTACCCAAATACAGGAGCTGCTCTGGTGGTCAAAACCACTTTTAGAGCATGTTAAAAACACTACATTTATTTAAGCATAAAAAGGAATCACATGAGGATATTGCTATCTCCATCTCGTTATGACAAAGCAGTAGTTATCGGCTTATGTATGATGTTATGGGCTGAGTTGTATCTCCCCAAAATGTACATGTTGAAATCTAACCCCTAGTACCTCAGAATGTGACTATATTTGCATAGAGTATTTAAAAATGTAACTAAGTTAAAATGGGGTCATCAGGGTAGGACCTAATACAATCTGACTGGTGTTTTTATTGAAAAGAGAGCAGGACACAGACACATAGAGAATACATGTGAGGACACAAAGAAAAGACAGCCATCTGCAAGCCAAGGTTGGTTAACTCACCCAGTCTGTGCTACTTAGTTATGGAAGCCCTGGCAAATAATCCATATAGATTGAGATACCAGTTCATAGATGACACAGATTTTCCTCTTAGTGTAAATTGTGTCAACAACTATAACTTATTTTCTCTAAGGTCCATTTGGGTGTAACTTGGGTTGATGTATGTCATAAAGCATAGCACTCAGTGAAGGTTTCTTTCTGGGTGTAAGCCACACGAGATTTACGTTGGTTCATGACCGAAGACTAGCCATTGAAAACCAAGCCAAGGAGACCTACCTGAATAATGGGGATAGCTGGGTAAAATCCAACAAACATTAATCAAAAGTTATAGAAGCATCATATTTATTGGCAAAGTTCAACATATGTAATAAAACTTAATCCTATAAATAATTACTATTTGTAATAACATTTTCATAATTTGATGTAGTTTTAGTGTATTTTTTCCAAATGTTACAGCAACCTCATTATGATAGCTTTTTTCCACATTTAAATATTAAAAAAATGAAAAGTCATAGAAGGTCAGTAAAGGTTAGTTGCAAAGGTACAACGCAAATGTAGGCTTTTTGACTCCACACTCTATGCTCCTTTCACTACTTTCTCCTGCTTCTCCACATTTTCCATTTTCCATGAGCCCCAATTGCTGAGATCTTCTTAAGGCATCTTTATTAAATTTGAGGACTGTTTTTTTCATGAAGAATGGCAGCCATTTGTTCTACAGGCTTGTGTTTAAGATCAAACAGAAAAACTGGCTATAAAACAGGGAACTGGGTACAAAGATGAACGTGATATGCACGTTCCAGAACCTTAAATTAATTAAAGATGTAGACATCTGAGAAGGTTTCTATACCAGGAAGGGAGATGAGAATAATTTAGAAATGTTTTTATCCTCATAATTTTATGTTATTCTGTGCAGTTGGTATTTGAATGAGAATTGGTGTGATCTCTCCATGTTCACAGAAGTATACTTTGATTAAAGGAGTGAGTACAACATTGCCTTTTCTTAGTTTGGAGCTTATCTCTCAAATAACTAACCCTCAATGCATTTTAATACAGAATAGCTAAGAAAATGTAAATAAGAATTGATGGGAAATTATTTAATTAGTAGAATTCAGCACTGGCAAAGTGTTACTACATCAAATAATTATATTTAAATGTACAAAATCTCTGCATTAAATGCAGTCAGGTTTTATTGATTTGGAGCCCATTAATTTATAATAATTTAAGCTAGGTATAAGGGTATGCTAAGGAAAATCCGATAGTGTAAACAAGAATAGGTGAAAATGCCCTAGCTGGTTTGGCCCAATGGATAGAGAGTTGGCCTGTGGGTGAAAGGGTCCCAGGTTTGGTTCCAGTCCCGGGCACATGCCCAGATTGCAAGCTCGGAGATTCTCTCTTATCATTGATCTTTCTATCTCCCTCTCCATTCTTCTCTGAAATTGGTAAAAATATATATTTTTTAAAAGAAAAGGTGAAAGCATTTTCATCTTGTATAGCAAAATTATTATTTTAAGAAACTCTGGCACACCCATTGTAAACCATTGGATCTAACCCATGATGTGGGCATAGAATGAGCTACATGTTCAATTTGTTGAATCAATCAGTGGATACATGAATTCAAAGTGTGCAGATTTTCTGCCCCTCAAAGAAGGCCCAAGAGTATGTCTGCCCACCAAGACAGAGGTTCTCAATGTGGTCCTCAGACCAGGAACATCAACATCACCTGTAAACTTGGTAAAAATGCTCATTTTCAGGCCTCAGCCCAGGCCTACTCAATCCAAAACTCTGGGGGTGAGACTGTATCATCTGTGTTTTAACAAGCCCTCCAGGGAATTCCATGTGCGCTCAAGTGTAAGAACACTGCACAAGAAAAACAGTTGTTTGTTAGATGTGTGAGTGTTCCTAATTACACTCAAAAGAAATAAAGCTGTCTTTCTTTATGAGTAGCCTGTTAACTCTTTCGCTAATTCAGAGAGACTGTCTTCCGATGAGTCTGAATGAAGGGAGATGAGCTATAACTGGGTATTTGTTTATAGTGAGGCTGAGAAGCAAAACTGATGCCCATTGTCCTGACAGAGGAATGAAGGCTCAGCTGCTGAGCCTGGCAGGCCTCCTGCTGATGCAAGATAATGGAAATTAACCAGGATCTGAAGCTTTCAAATGGTTGCAAAATTTTTCAAATGTAGTTTTTATTTCTTATTTAAGTTGTGTTTGAAATGCAATCCAATCCATACTTTCCCTAATTTACACTTAAAATTGTCCAAGTGTTATGTTGGTAGGGGATTAGTGAGTCCCCAGGAGACCTTCTGAACCTACTAAAACTTGTTCTTCAAAACAGGAAGTTGCACTTTACCCAGTGCAAACAAAGTGTAGCTGGAAAAGGCCTGATGTGTACTTAGTTTTCTTAGCTGAAAATTTTGGAATATATTTTAACTTTCAAAATGCATTTTCCTCGCCATCATCAATTTCTATATATAGCATCCTAAAGCATATATGCTGTCTTTTGTTCTTCTCATATAAGCTAAGTTATGAGAGCTCTGACCTTATTTTCATAATCATATGCTTGTCTTTTATGGCTAAGGGATTATATAATTCTATAAACGTATTAGTTACACCTAAGTTTAATTCAGTTCAACAGCCATTTATTATTTCCTGTGCAGGGAAATAAGACTGCCTGTGGTGAAGGAAGAGACAAAAACAAATTTCAGAAATAATTTTATCTCAACTGAGAAACGCCTGAGTATTTGTTGTATTAAATAGATTTTGATCACCCTTTGCTTCCCAAGGTTGTCTGTGAATTAGATATATATAGCCTCCATATTAGATTTCTGAAATTTACTGGAGATATTAAAGAACCTCTCCATATTTGGGAACAAGCAATTTAATTAGTGGTCTGAGGAGGAGGGAGAGATGAAGAGAGAATTGTGGCAACCTGCCTGGGTCAGAGCAGAATATAGTCAGCTCTCTTGTGCCCAGCTCTCCTGTGCCCCCCACAGTATTTTGTACATACCTCCACCTAGCACTTCCCCTCAAGGCAACTACTGATTTATTTACAAGTTTACTTCTCTTTAAAGGACTTGAGCTCTTTGAGGGCACAGATTGCTCCTTTCTCAATTCCCGTGCAGTTGCCCCAGATGCTTGGTAACGCACACTTCTCCAACTGCTTCTCTTAGCTACTTTGTCATTTGAGGCCTCATGGAGGATTACAGAGATCTTGCCTGTTGGGCCTTATATGTAGAGAAGAGGCTCCCAGCCAGTTTAGGCCAAGGCCTTTCTCGTTGAAAGAAGCTAGAATGCAGCAATAAAAGACTAAAGTCTCTAGTAAGCAGATGTGGAGGCAGAAGAGCCCTGAGGAAACAAGGTGAACAACAGAGAAGATGGAGACATGAGCCTCCTCCACCCCTTCTCCTACCCCTCTTCATTACCACTCCACTCAGCACCTCATCCTGAGCCAGTGTGCCTGTGTTCCAATCACTATTGCTGCAAAACAACCCGCGCCCCTCCCCCCCCCAAAAAACACTTGGGCTCAAAACAATCACTTTATTATCTTTCGTAGTTTCTGCAAATCAGAATTCAGGAAGGGTTCGCTGGGCAGTTCTAGTGTGAACTGGTGCAGTTGCATTCAGACAGTGACTTGCACTGGAACAAAGTGGGGCTGAAACAACCAGGACTTGGCTGGCATCCCTCTCTCTCCAGGACATGCCAGGGCCCCATCACATAGTGCCTCCATGTGGGCTGATCTGAGATTCCTTAAAGCATGGGGACTTCCGGGAAGTCAGTCTGCTTCCATGGAGGCTCAGGACTGCCAACATAGTTCCCACCTTGTGAAAGGAGGAGTGTGAAAGCCACATTGTAGAAGAGCATGTGAGATGAGAGATACTGTGGAAGAGAGCTAACAGCTGTGGGGATTCGTTTCTTCCCACCAAAATTATTTCCCTATAACCCCCCCATACACATAAACTGTATTTCTTATCCCATTTACATATTCCCTTTGTTTTACACTGAAGAAATCTGGCACAATATTAATCTTAAATACTTTATGGTTTCTGTCCAATACATGTGAATTGAGGTTTCATAAAATGTAAAAATACCCGCGGTTTGATTGTTCACACACATTCCCAAGTAATTTCCTCAAGGAAATGCTATTTCAAAGTCTCTGTTAAGGAAACAAAAAGTTAAATGAAAATCAATAGTGATGGGTACTGCTGCATGAAGATGTGTGTTGTAAGTTATTTGACCACAGAGGTAGTTTCCTGTGGAAACTGTGACTGGTAGTAAAGCTCAGTTTTAAAATATTTTGAGATACAAGCCAAAATCGTGGGTGGGGAAAATAATTTGCTAGTACCCAAAGAAATGTCAATTACTTAGTAGTAAGCTTTTAAAAGATATGATTTAAGTATGCATGGTTTCTAAAAGCAATTTGTAGCATGTTTAATTGTAGCTAGGGTGTACTGGCAATTAATTACTAATACATTTATTCACAACTTGTAGGTAATTTTGTCCTACAAATTTTAGTTTTCCTAATAAAGAACTACTGGATTTTAAAATTTTACTATCTAAAGCAAGCAGCAAGTGACTATTGACTTTGGTGAGATAATGACTGTTATCCTTAATTATGTCACTAGCAAAATCTGGTAACATTCAACATAGTTTATACATAAATTATTGCAAAGGAAAGATTCAAACCATCACAGAATTATATTTCAAAAAGAAATATAAATTACCCTTGTCTCTATTTTCTACATTGATGACCTGCATAATGAGCTAGAGGTGAAATTCAGGAAGCCATTTTAATTAACAGTAAAGTAAGAACAATTAATAACAATTTTTAAAATAAGAGGGAGAAATCATTGCCCAGGGCTACATAATTTAAAAGTATAACCTTGTTGAAGCTGATTGTGTTTATAAATGCATGCCTACCTCGAACTAAAAATGTATTTGCAAGTAATTATCACCACAGCATAAAAACTGTAATATCTACCTGAGTCAACATTAGTCAGATTTGCAAAGCACCAAAGAAAATAAGCAATTAGTTGATTCCTTGTCCAAGAAAAGCATATTACTTAGTTACAAATAATTCCAAAATTCCGAAAGGAATGAGTGGGTGAGGCTGGTTCTGTACAACCATGATACAACTTCAGAATATGTGGCAGGGGACATGTCAATCAGAAGACCATCTTCTGGTAAACTGTGGCTCAAGCTTCCTTTACTTTTCTGAAGGTCCATAATAATAACAACAGAGTTTTATGATTTTGAAGTCTGAGGGCTATTACTATAGACCTGCCCATGAATAGAACCTGAAGCACAACTGTTGATGAACCTCAGAAGCAGGTTTCCAAAAGACCCTCTGTCAACAGCTTCAAGTCTGTAAGAGAAAGGCCTCAAATGGCCCACATCATCAGACTGTGAAATTCTGGATTAAGTAGTCATTTCAAAGCAAGATAGTAGGAAAGGAAATGCTTAAATAGCTTATAAACTATTCATACATTAACATTGCATGCTTTTTAGTATAAATGCATTCATCTCCCTCCCTACCAAAACTTCTGGCTGTTTTGCTGAATCCTATGATAATTATGGGGGACTAATTTTTCTAGGTTAAACAGAAGGAAGGGCCAACATTTTTAAAGCTGAAGTTCAGAAGAACATTCGTGTTTGACCTCTCACTTGTAAAACATTCATCTACCTACTACCCAGGAGTTTTATGGACAAGAAACCAGCCACAACAAGTGTTGGAGTGATGATGATCTCTGGATCTAGCCTGAGATCGGTCAATTCCTGGGTGCATGTGACATGTGGTGTCCTAGCTCCTCCGGGGAATGAGCCTCTGAGTGAAGGAAACACATTTTCACCTTCCTATCTGACTATATGTTTAGAAATGCATACCTGCCTCTCACCTTGTCCACATGCCAGTTCTCGATCCGCACAAGGCATTCATTTGTTGTCTTAAATTTAGAATCTCTGCTTCAATAATTTAAGGAAGCCTAAATCAATAAAAGCCATGATATTTCTAAGGAAAATATTTGTAATACATAAGTGTTGTTAAGCAGAGTAAGTTAGTCTGCATTTCTTTCCTTTTAGTCCTCATCCACAACTGAGAATGGATGATAGTAAGACAAATTGTCTACCTACCAACTGTTTTGTTTTTCCCTTAGTTCTGTGCACAAGAATCCTCTGGGAAACTGAGGTCTTTTCCTCTCTCATTGTCAGTAAAGATGCTCTTCGATCTTGAGGATTTTACTGTCAGAGGAGAGTAAACAATAAACACAGAAGGATCCCCAGTGTAGTAAAGGACTCTACACATGAGTCCAGTTCCATTGTCCTGGATTGTTTATTTGCTGAAGATAATATCAAGTCTCAAAGTTTCAGACCCTTGAACTGACTCACTTAAGTTAAAGAGCTGGAATTTGTCAAAGTAATATATAAAAGACAGCAACTTTTTTTGTGTTAATTTGTATTTAAAATGCTATGTCTGTTAAAAATATATATATACATTAGCCATTCATTTTCAGCTTCCAAATTACACATTATTAGTATTATTTGCATCTATTTTTCAAATTTAGAAACTATTTTCATACTTGCTTAAAGGCCTGCTCATGAGGTATTAAAGGACATAAGAAGCTGAAGGTCTGTGAACCGGCCACCCTCAGGCACCCTGATGGTACTCTCTGAGTAACATTGGATATGATCCTTTCTAAAAATTGGATTCAGATGAAACTCAGATTTGGGACTTGTGGTTGGCATAGAGATAAATGTTGAGAAATCTTCATTTGGTTTGCATGAAGGAAAGAATATGGCCACCTGGAACCTTCAAAACACACACACACACACACACACACACACACACACACACACACACGCTCCCTTAATTGTCCAGTTATACCCAATTTTCTTTTGTGTAAGGAGCATTGGGTTAGAACGCCTTTTTGAAAGACCTACAAGGAAATAGTTAAGAACCAGGGGAAGGAGGCAGGTCTTGGGACCCTCTATTAGTTACAATTCTTTATACAATGCATACAAAGCATGTGTGTGGGGACGTGTGTAAACACACACATTTTCTTACCACTACACACCATCCATTGTACATAGTGTTCATCAATATCCACTGATCTCAATACCTTTTCTTGGCTTAATTCACTCACATTGACTTTACATTTCTGAAGCAAGTACAACTACATTTTCTACTTGTATCCCTATCCTCAGTCTGTTTCATAAATATACTAGTATTTCCTGACCACCAACCTCTCCCTTATCTCCTTAGGGCAAGCATGGAGTCTGCTTCTTTGGTATCTCCTATTGCTAGTAGGACAATGGTGGAGACAAAGGTACTTGAGACATGCTTAAAGAAAAAATGACAATGAATACATTTCTTACTTGCCATCAAAATTCTAGGTCTAAATGCCCCCCAAAATGCTAATTATTTCCTAGATGACACCTGACACCTTCTCAGGACATGATACCTATCTAGAGTGCCTTAGGACAATTTGTATATGCAGAATGTGATATTTGCACATTTTTACCTTCATCCAGTTTAATACTACCCTAACTCCAATTTCAAATATGATATTTAATTCTTTCTGCTGATGTCAACATCTAGCAATACTGGACCTCTGCAGTAGGAAGACAAGGGACAGTCTCCTTGTGGTAACATATTTATAACAGTAGACAATGAACTTGGCAATATTTGTGCAATATCTATTGTATTCTTAGGGGTCATTCATGGATATTGCTGTATTACTATAGTTCAGGAGGTGAAGCAAACAGAGTTAGGTATCTGCCCGACTCAACTTTGTCCCAGAAAAGCATGTGTGCTCTTATTTTCTTGATATTTTTAAGGATACTTAACAAGACTTTTCTGTCCACATTTATTAAACTTTCATTTGAAATCAATAAATGACACATCTAAATGTATTTTTTTTGCTGTCATCTAGAGAAAATATTGACTTCTAAGTAAAAAGCAAAATTGAAAATTAAAGAAACTCTCAGGCAATGTTAGCATGACTCATCCAGTGTAACCCTTCCCAACTCAAATTTTAAAGTTAGCAAGGTTCAGCAATACAAAACATGCATCTCTAGCAGTTTCAGTGAAAAGCTTAGTCCATCTAAGAGACTGACACAGTTCCCTGGAATCCTGACAGTTAGAGCACCATATGTGCCATGTATATTCCTAGCAGGGACAGTCATGTTCCATACCTTAAGCCACATAATTTTCACCTACCCCCAACTGTAAGATGCTGGGAGAAAATAGAGATTTGCTATATATATATATATATATATATATATATATATATATATATATATATGTATGTATATATATATACATACACACACACACACACACACACACATATATATGCTATAAAATTACCCACACAATTATTCTAGCATCAATAATTGAAAAATGACAAGTCTTACTACCAGGTATGTTATACTTGAATGGTTTAGAAACATTCTATATACTCAAATGTCTTCAAAGATGTGCAGACAGTCATAATGCATTACTAAATCCATTAGTCAGATGTCTTCCCTAAATCCATTAGTCAGATATCTTCCCTGTGTCCCTTCAGCTCTACTCCCCACCCTTTTCTTCCATGCTCTCTGCCAGGACTCTGGCAATCTGGACTATAGTAGTCCCCTTATCCAAAGTTTCACTTTCTAAAGTTTCAGTTACATAAGGTCAAGTGTGGTCTGAAAATATTAAATAGGAAGTTTCAGAAATAAACAATTCATAAGTTTTAAACTGCACACTATTCTGAGTAGCATGATGAAATCTTGTGCTGTCCTGAACTCCATCCTACCCAGGACATGAATCATCCGTTTGTCCAGCACATCCACACTGAAGATACTCCCTGTCCATTAGTTACTTAGTAGCCATCTCAGTCATCACATCGACTGTCTTGGTATCACAGTGCTTACATTCAAGTAACCATTATCTTACTTAATAATGTCACTTTCACATAATTTTTACTACACTAATTGTTATAATTGTTCTATTTTATTATTGTTGTTGTTGATCTCTTACAGTTTCCAAAATTAAAGTTTATCACAGGTATGTATGTATGTATGTATGTATGCATTTATAGGAAAAAACCATGGTATATACAGACATACCGTAGTCCAAATCACAATCCAGTATAGATTATGCCAACTAGCCTTTGGGGGAAAAAAAAAATATCTTCTATAATAAAAGCAAAACATGCAAATGTGACCGTTACCACCAGCCAATCAGAGCGGCTGTATGCAAATTAACCCAGCCAAGATGGAGGCCAACAGCCAATCAGAGCAGCTGTATGCAAATTAACTCAGCCAAGATGGAGGCCAACAGCCACGGAACTTGAGCAAACCAAAGGGTTCTGTTGCAACTGCCTGCCTATGGCAGTTGGAAGTGGCACCAACTGCCTGCCTATGGCAGTTGGAAGTGGCCTGCTTGGCAGCTGTCCAGGCCCTTCCAGGGCACCAGGAAGTGGGAAAGCAAGGTGGCGGGCCGGGGAGCGGGAAAGAGGCGGCAGAGGGTCGGCGGTCTGCTTGGTGGGCTTCCCAGGCCCTTTGCGGGGCATCGGGAAGCAGGTAAGAGGTGGCAGGGGGTTGGCAGCCTGCTTGGTGGGCTTCCCAGGCCCATGGAGGGGCATCGGGGAGCGGGAAAGAGGTGGCAGGGGGTCGGTGGCCTGCTTGGCAGCTGTCCAGGCCCTTTGCGGGGCATCAGGGAGCGGGTAAG